>ML300084.1:4376-37064 GCA_005239495.1 Nicotiana undulata | reverse complement strand
CGCATTTGACAATTTTCCTTCTCTTTTCTCTTCTTTTAACTTCCTTTTGCATGGTCTTGAGTGTTCACCTTGTGTACTGCAAAATACCAAAATTCTACGATTAATAAGAGTAAATGCTCTTGAAACGAGCCTTAATCTAAGCAATATGGTATAAAATATGCCGAAATTCTCCGGCACATCAACAGGTTCGGAGGCGGGTCCATCTAATTTTCAGGCCGGTGCCAGATATTGATAGCGTGGTCATACTTCACGGTGAGTTGCTTTCCTGGCGACTTCCAAGCAGCACCTTGGAGTTTCTTTTGTTATGCTCTCTGTCTATTTCATTCAGACTGGGACTCTGTATATGTTGTAGTCATAGTATATTCAGTAGTTGCCCGTGACACTCGTGACACTAGTTCCTGGCACACACGCGGTTTATATTTTTGGGGTTTTGGGGATGTATATCTATGTATATGTTTTATTTCGGCCTTGTATCTACTGTGATTTTACCTTCACTCAGGACTAGTATCATGTCAGTTGTTATAAACTGGTAACTATTGACTTATTTGATCGAATGGGAAGGGAATCACTTAGTGAAAATTGTATCATCTTGCCTAACCCCTCTGTTGGGCGCCATCGCGACCCGGATTAGGATTTGGGTCGTGAAAATGTGGTATCAGAGCCTTAGGTTCACGTAGTCTCACGAGTCACGGGAAAACCCAGTAGAGTCTTGCGGATCGGTACGGAGACGTCTGTACTTATCTTCAGGAGTCTATAGGGCATTAAGAAACTCCTTTTGTTCATATCCTATCGTGCTATCGGTGATGTACTCAAACCTGTTCTTATACTCTCTCACAGATGGTGAGGACGCGTGCTTCACATGTTCCTGATCCAGGGGAGGCTACTACCCCCGCCGCTCGAGGCCGCGATAGGGGCAGGGGTAGGGCTCCTGTTCGTAGTAGGGGACGAGGGCGTCCCAGAGCTGTACCGGTTGCATCAATTAGGTATCCTTATATTGAGGAGAAGGATGAGCTGCCTCCAGTAGTTCCACCACCAGCTGAGTTTATGACGGCGCCGGGCTTCCAGGAGGTCATGGGCCGTATGCTGATGTTCATGGACACTATGTCCCAGACAGGGGTACTTCCATCAAATCCTGATACTTCCCAGAAAGGAGGGGGAGTTCAGACCCCTACCGCTCAGGCTACAGGACCAGTAGCAGCAGTACATCGTACTCCAGATATTCCACCAGTAATCGCGGTTCAGCCTTGGGTGGCAGCACCGGGGCCCAGGCCAGTTGCAGAGATAGACCAGCAGAAGCTGCTAGGTAGATGGACCCAACTTCGCCTTCCGACCTTCGGGGGTGAGCGGGGAGAGGATGCACATGATTTTATCGAGAGGTGCCGGGACAAACTGCACAACATGAGGATATTAGAGTCACATGGGGTAGACTTCACGACATTTCAGCTTCAGGGCAGAGCTCGCCGCTGGTGGCAGTCTTATGTACTCAGTAGACCAGCAGTGTCTCCACCGGTTACTTGGGAGCAGTTTATTCAGTTATTTATGGACAGATACATTCCACCATCTGAGAGGGAGGAGCTTCGGGGTCAGCTTGAGAGGTTAGAACAGGGGCAGATGTCCGTGTCACATTATGAGGCCAGGTTCTCAGAGTTGTCTCGCCATTCTCTCATGATATTACCCACAGATGCTGAGAGGGTTCGACGGTTTATGGCAGGCTTACATCCGGGTATCATGACTTCCATGGCCAGAGAGGTGGAGATGGGTAGCCCATATCAGCTTGTAGTCGAGATATCTTGACGTATCGAGGGTTACCGTGCGAGGAGTAGAGAGCAGGGTCAACAGGGTTAGCAAGACAAGAGGCCCAGGTTCAGAGGTGACTTCAGAGGAGCTCCAGCTAGGGCCAGGGGTCAGTACGGAGGTGTCCAGTTCAGCAGGCCTTCCTATTCAGCACCTCCAGTACCTCATAGGGTTGTTCCAGTCAGGCCCCAGTTTAGCGCCATGCCAGAGCGCTCCTATCATCTTTCAGCCATCCAGAGTGCACCGAGCAGTTATTCTAGCCATCAGAGATCCTCCAGTTCTTATCCCAGTGCTTTACCAGAGGATTAACACTGCTCTTCAGCTATTCAGGGTTCCTCCTCTTCAGGGCAGTGAGCAGTAGTGTCGGGGGGTTGCTTCGAGTGTGGGGATCTGAGTCACGCATGGAGGTTTTGTCCCAGGTATCGAGGCAAGGCCGTGCAACAGAGACAGCAGCCTATGATTACAACACCAGCAGCACGACCACCTAGGGGTGGAGGTCGGGTTGGCAGGGGTCGCCCTAGAGAGGGAGGCCAGCCAGGAGGGAGTCGTTCAGCTCCAGCTCATCCTAAGGGAGCTCAGTCATCGGGTGCTCCAGCCAGATGTTATGCTATTCCAGCCAGGGGAGACGCAGTGGCATCAGATACTGTGATTACATGTATTATTTCGGTCTGTGGTAGAGAGGCTTCAATGCTATTTGATCCAGGGTCTACATATTCATATGTTTCAGCATTATTTGCCCATTCTCTGGATGTTATTTGTGAGTTTTTGAGTTCTCCCCTGTATGTATCCACTCTTGTGGGTGACTCTGTAATGGTAGACCAGGTCTACCAGTCTTGTGTGATTACATTCTGTGGGTTTGAGACCATAGCTGACCTGTTGCTGCTTGATATGGTTGATTTCGAGGTCATCTTGGGCATGGATTGGCTATCCCCTCATCATGTTGTCCGGGATTGCCATGCCAAGACAGTTACCTTAGCCATGCCTGAGTCGCCGAGGTTAGAGTGGAGGGGTGCTTCAGTTAGTGCCTTCAGCCGGGTCATTTCCTTCATGAGAGCTCGGCACATGGTCGAGAAAGGGTGTCTGTCTTATCTTGCTTATGTGTGGGACACCACCGCCGAGTCTCCTACCCTTGATTCAGTGCGTGTCGTTTGGGAGTTTCCGAATGTGTTTCCTTTAGATCTTCCAGGCATGCCTACAGATCGAGATATAGATTTTTGCATTGATTTGTCTACACATACTCAGCCTATTTCTAATCCTCCCTATCGTATGGCTCCTAAGGAGCTAAGGGAGTTGAAGGAGCAGCTTGAGGAATTGTTGGCCAAGGGGTTTATTAGGCCGAGTGTGTCGCCGTGGGGTGCTCCAGTCCTATTTGTGAAGAAGAAGGATGGGTCTATGCGGATGTGTATTGACTACCGCCAGTTGAATAAAGTGACCATCAAGAAAAAGTATCCTCTGCCACGCATTGATGATTTGTTTGACCAGCTACAGGGTGCTCGTGTGTTCTCTAATTTTGATCTGAGGTTAGGTTATCACCAGTTGAAGATTCGGGCTTCTCATGTCTCGAAGACTGCATTTCGCACCAGATATGGCCATTATGAGTTCTTAGTGATGTCCTTTGGCTTGACTAATGGCCCAGTAGCATTTATGGACATGATGAATAGTGTATTCAGGCCGTGTATCAACTCCTTCGTTATTGTTTTCATTGATGATATATTGATCTACTCACGAAGCCTTGGAGAGCACGAGCATCATTTGAGAGTTGTACTTCAGACCTTGCGAGAGCAGAAGCTATATGCTAAGTTCTCCAAGTGTGAGTTTTGGTTAGAGTCTGTGGAATTTCTGGGGGATGTGGTGTCCGATGAGAGCATCAAGGTTGATCCGCAGAATATTGAGGCAGCTCAAAGTTGGCCGCGTCCTACTTCAGCTTCCGAGATCAGGAGTTTTCTGGGTTTAGCAGGTTATTACCGTCGGTTCGTGAGGGGCTTTCTTCTATTGCAGCCCCATTGACTAGATTGACTCAGAAGAATGCACTATTTCAGTGGTCCGACGATTGTGAGGCGAGCTTTCAGAAGCTCAAGTTAGCATTGACTTTAGCACCAGTGTTATCATTGCCTTCTAATTTTGGAGTATATACAGTGTAGTGCGACACTTCACGTGTTGGGTTGGGATACGTGCTGATGCAGGATGGCAGGGTTATTTCTTATGCTTCATGCCAGCTGAAGGTTCATGAAAAGAATTACCCTGTGCACGATTTGGAGTTGGCGGCGATTGTTCATGCTCTGAAGATATGGCAGCATTATCTATATGGTGTATCTTGTGAGGTCTATACTGACCACCGCAGCCTGCAGTACTTGCTTAAGCAGAGGGACCTTAATTTGAGGCAGCGGAGGTGGCTTGAGTTGTTGAAAGACTATGATCTCACTATTCTGTATCATCCGGGCAAGGCAAATGTAGTTGCGGATGCATTGAGCAGGCGAGCAACTAGCATGGGTAGTTTGGCCTACATCTCAGCTGAGGAGAGGCCTTTAGCCTTGGACATTCAGTCCTTGGCCAACCGTTTGGTAAGATTGGACCTTTCAGAGCCCCGTCGAGTTTTAGCTCATGTGGTAGCTCAGTCTTCATTATTGGGAGAGATCAAGGCTCGACAGCTTGATGATCTACACCTAGCAGAGCTTAGGGATACGGTGGTCCAGGGCAGGGCCAAGGGGATTACTTTGGGCGAGGATGGTGTTCTGCGACTCCAGGGCCGATTGTGTATTCCTAATGTTGATGGCCTGAGGGAGAGGATTCTAGCAGAGGCTCACAGTTCTCGGTATTCTATTCACCCAGGAGCTACGAAGATGTACCGTGATTTGACGCAGCACTACTGGTGGAGGAGGATGAAGAAAGACATTGTTCAGCATGTGGCTAGGTGTCTTAATTGTCAGCAGGTTAAGTACGAGCATCAGCGGCCAGGAGGCTTGTTTCAGCAGATGCCCATTCCTCAGTGGAAATGGGAGCGTATCACTATGGACTTCGTGGTTGGGTTGCCTCGGACTTTGCGGAAGGTTGATGCGGTTTGGGTCATTGTGGATAGATTGACCAAATCGGCGCATTTCATTCCTGTGGCTACTACTTATACTACAGAGAGGCTAGCTCAGATTTACCTTCGTGAGATAGTCCGGTTGCATGGTGTGCCGGTGTCTATCATTTCAGATCGGGGTCCTCAGTTCACTTCGCACTTCTGGAGAGCTTTGCACAGCGAGATGGGTACTCAGATAGACCTCAGTTCAGCATTTCACCCTCAGACTGATGGCCAGTCAGAGCGTACAGTCCAGATTTTGGAGGATATGCTCAGGGTTGCGTGATTGATTTCGGGGGTCAGTGGGATCAGTTCTTGCCTTTAGCAGAGTTTGCATACAATAATAGTTATCAGTCCAGCATCGAGATGGCTCCATTTGAGGCTTTATATGGTCGGCGATGCTGTTCTCCGATTGGGTGGTTTGAGCCTAGTGCGACCAAGTTATACGGTACAGATCTGGTCAGAGATGCCTTGGAAAGGGTGAAGATTATTCAGGAGAGGCTTCGTACAGCCCAATCTAGGCAGAAGAGCTACGCAGATCGGCGGGCACGTGATGTAGCATTCATGGAGGCAGATAAGGTCATGTTGAAGGTTTCGCCGATGAAAGGCATTATGAGATTTGGGAAGAAAGGCAAGCTGAGCCCAAGGTTTATAGGTTCTTTGCGAGGTGCTGAAGCGGGTTGGAGAGGTTGCTTATGAGCTTGCTTTGCCTCCAGCCTTATTAGGAGTTCACCCAGTATTTCATGTATCTATGTTTCGGAGGTATCACGCCGACTTCTCGCACGTGGTTGATTACAGCACCATCCAGTTATATGAGAAGTTGGGCTTCGAGGAGGAGCCAGTTGCCATTATTGATAGGCAGGACCGCCAGTTGAGGTCTAAGATAGTTTCTGCGGTTAAGGTCCAGTGGAGGGGACAACCAGTTGAGGAGGCGACTTGGGAGTCCGAGCGGGACATGCGGAGCAGATATCCACAGCTATTCAACACTCCAAGTACGATTCTAGTCTCGTTCGAGGACGAACGATTATTTAAGAGGGGGAGAATGTAACGACCCAGCCGGTCGTTTTGCGTATCAGGGTCCCGTTTCCTTAAATGAATCCTTCCATAGCGGCGATTCGTGCATCATGACTCGCGGGAACGGGTGGTCCGGGATTTGGGAATGATTTGGATGGTTTAGGAACACTTGGTTCGTTAAGGCTGGCCTATTTGGCCAAGGTTGACTTCGGTCAACATTTTGAGCAAACGACCTCGGAATCGAGTTCTGAAAGCTCCAGTAGCTCCGTATGATGATTCCGGACTTGGGTGTATGTTCGTCTCGGGTTTCTGATGACGCGAGAGCATTTCGGCACCAGAAATGGAAATCAGGATTTCCTTAAGTTTAGAATTTGGCCTGGAATGGGACTTCATGCTATCGGGGTCCGAATGGATTTCCGCGATTGGCAATAGTTCCGAATAGTCATTTATGACTTGTCTACAAAATGTGGGGTCATTCCGAGTAGTATAGACCCATCCGACGTAATGTAGCGAATTCTAGAATTCTTAAGTTCTTAGGTTTGAATAATTTGGTTTTGGGATTGAATTTTGAGTTCCGTTGTTGCTTTTCATGTTTCAGAAGTTCGAGAGAGTACGTATCATGAATACAGACTTGCCGGTGCTTTTGGACGGGGTCCCGAGGGGCTCGGGGGTGTTTTAGACCCCCGGGAGGTAAGTTGGAAAAACAAGAAATTTCTCTATCTGGTTTCCTTCTCTGCTATCGCAGAAGGTGGGTCGCGATCGTGGAGAAGGGTGTTGCTGGGCTGCTGATTGTTCTCTGCGATCGCAGCCTTCCCCTTGCGATCGCATAGGTCTGGGCCCCAAAGCTTCGCGATCGCAGCCCTTTCACGCGATCGCATTGAGTCGCAGCTGGGCCGAGTGAATTTGTTCATCGCGATCGCAGGACCTCTGCCGCGATCAAAGAGGTCAGACCATATGGTCTTCACGATCGCAGGACCTCTGATGCGATCGCAGAGGTCAGTCTGGTTGCCCTTCGCGATCGCAGGCCTAGTGTCACGATCGTAGTTAAGCTTTTCCTGGGCAATATTTAAATGCCCAATTACGAGTTTTCTTCTTCATTTTCATTGCCCAACCTCCATTAAAGCTCCTCAAATCTAGGGAAAAGCTGTCCAAGGTCAAGTTCCTCAAGGTTAGTGTAATTCCCTCTCTAAATTCATGGATTTATTTTATGGAAATCTAACTAGTTATCTATTAAAATATCAAAAATCATGAAATTGGTAGAAAATTCTAGGGATTTGATAATTAGGGAATTATCCCTTTTTAGGCCTGAATTCCTAAATAAATTATGTAATTACGATTCTTGGGCTTCGGGTACTTCATTCCTTCGAGAATTTTCAAAATCCGAACGCGTGGGCCTAGGGTCGAAATTTCAAAAACCTTCAAGAATACTATATTTTGGAATTTCTTGTTAATTATTATTCTTGGGGCATAAATTGATTCAATTATGCTATGTTTGGCTAGCTGTGAGCCATCGAGGGTAGTTTTAAAACTTCGGGCTCAACTTTTGATCCGGTCATTGGTCCGGGGAGTGCTTTTATCGAGGTGAGTCTCCTTTCTAACCTCGTAAGAGGGAAATTATCCCTCTAGGTAACCTTGTTTTCTATGTGATCTTGTTTGGGGGCTATGTACGCACCGAGTGACGAGAGTCCGTACGTAGTGGCTATTACTGCTTTGTCTGGGTAGCTAGGACACATCATGCTCATTGTTTTCCCCTGTTGTAGCATAAACATGACTTGTATACTAGTGTGATTGGTATTGTTATCTTTGAACGTTGTGATACTTGGCTTGATTTAAGTGTGATAAAAGAATCACGGCATAGTGATGATTGATTATATTATGGAATCGGGTCGTAAGCCACGACAGAGTGATGATTGATTATATTATGGGATCGGGCCGTACGCCGCGGCGAGATTGAGACTACCAGGGTGGGATCGGGCCGGATGCCACGACGAGATTGAGACTACCATGGTGGGATCGGGACGTACGCCACGGCGAGATTGAGACTACCAAGGTGGGATCGGGTCGTACGCCATGGCGAGATTGAGAATTCCAGGGTAGGATCGGGCCGTATGCCACAGCGGATATCAAACTTGTTTGATTTGATGCCAGATATTGATGTACTTGATTATTTGTTTTACTTTCCTACAGATTTCTTTACATCCTGCTTACCTTACGACTGTTGGACCTTAATGAGTATCGAGTCGACCTCTCGTCACTACTTCTTCGAGATTAGACGGGATACTCACTGGGTACATATTTATATATATGTACTCGTGCTGCACTTTCTTTCCTTTTTCTGTACTTGACTGTACAGGTCCGGAATCGGGTCCATCTGATTTTCAGGCCGGTGCAAGATACTGATATCGTGGTCATACTTCACGGTGAGCTGCTTTCCTAGCAACTTCCTAGCAGCACCCTGGAGTTTCTTTTGTTATGCTCTCTGTCTATTTCATTCAGACTGGGACCCTGTATATGTTGTAGTCATTGTATATTCAGTAGTTGCCCGTGACACTCGTGACACTAGTTCCTGGCACACACGCGGTTTATATTTTTGGGGTTTTGGGGGTGTATATCTATGTATATGTTTTATTTCGGCCTTGTATCTACTGTGATTTTGCCTTCACTCAGGGCTAGTATCATGTCAGTTGTTATAAACTGGTAACCATTGACTTGTTTGATCGAATGGGAAGCGAATCACTTAGTGAAAATTATATCGGCTTGCCTAACCCCGTTGTTGGGCGCCATCGCGACCCGGATTAGGATTTGGGTCGTGACAGTTGTTTTGATCAAGCATCTTCGGATCGAAATGTATACTTGGGAACGGGATTAACCCCCAAACTCAGGAAAAAACTCATTCAATTTCTTATTAATAACATGGACTGCTTCGCTTGGTCCCATTTAGACATGATAGGGATCCCACCAGAAATAACCACCCATCGACTAACTGTCGACCCCATGTTCAAACCGGTGAAGCAAAAAATGAGGCCTCAGTCTGAGGTACAACATGCATTCATCAAAGACGAGGTAACAAAACTTCTCAAAATAGGATCAATTAGGGAGGTAAAATACCCCGAATGGTTAGCTAATGTAGTAGTAGTCCCCAAAAAAGCAAATAAATTAATAATGTGTGTAGATTACAAAGACCTGAATAAAGCATGCCCTAAAGACTCGTTCCCATTGCCCAACATCGATCGCTTGATTGATGCCACGGCCGGCCACAAGATCCTTACTTTTCTCGACGCCTATTCCGGGTATAATCAAATTCAAATGAACCCGGAGGACCAGGAAAAGACTTCGTTCATCACGGAGTATGGTGCATATTGTTATAATGTAATGCCCTTCAGCTAAAAAACGCGAGAGCCACATATCAACGCTTAGTTAATAAGATGTTCGAACATCAAATAGGCAAGTCTATGGAAGTTTAAATTGATGACATGCTAGTAAAGTCCCTACGCGCAGCGGACCATTTGACTCATTTGCAGGAAATATTTGATATCCTTAGAAGGTACAACATGAAAGTCAACCCCAAGAAATGTGCCTTCAGGGTCAGTTCGGGAAAATATTTGGGCTTCATGGTGTCGAACAGGGGGATCGAGATCAACCCCGACAAAATTAAGGCCATCGAACAAATCACAGTGGTGAAAAATGTGAAGGTTGTACAGCAGTTGACTTGGCAGATAGAAGCCTTAGGCCGATTCATCTTGAAATCATCAGATCAGAGTGATTACTTTTTCTCCCTACTCAAGAATAAAAATAACTTCGAGTGGACTCTGGAATGCCAACATGCCTTAGAAGAATTAAAGCGGTATCTCTCTAGCCCTCCTTTGCTCCATACCCCGAAGGAGGTTAAAACACTGTACTTATATTTGGTGGTATCCGAGGTGGCGGTAAGTTGTGTTTTGAATCGAGAGGAACGAGGTACGCAATTCCCTGTCTATTACGTAAGTCGTACCCTAGAAGATGCTAAAACCAGGTATCCGCATTTAGAAAAACTAGCTCTTGCATTAGTAAGTGCATCTAGGAAACTGAAACCTTACTTTCAATGTCACCCTGTATGTGTGTTAACTACGTATCCCCTTCAAAACATTTTTCATAAGCCCGAACTATCGGGGCGATTGGCTGTTGATACCCAATTTTTCCTCAAATTATTTTCAAACTTTCATATAAGCTCTCAAAATTACTCTTTGCAATAATGAGTATTTTTTCCCTATTTTTCCCTATTTTTATTTAAATTATCTCCCTGTTTATTTAATATTTCATATCTAAATAATTCATAAATTATGCTCTAAATAATTTCAAAAATACTTCCTAGCTCAGCATGTTATTTATAATCATTTTCTATCTATTAAAATCAAATTATTTCACGAATTAGTCAATTGGGTCTTATTTAATTTCAATTACAACAATTTTACAATTATGGCCCAATTAGACATTTTATTATTATTTTAATTCGGAACTTATGCATTTCTTACACTTAATATTGGTTAATTACTGTAATTTTACCTATTTAAACTTAATTTCGTCTTTTCATAATTATTAGATATTTTAACTAATTAATTACCTATTTTATTGAGTATTTAACAGTTAGCCATAGTTATTAAATTCTAGCCAGATTTTAGCCTAGTCTTTTAACCCATTTAACCCAACCCATCAGACCCCTAAAATACCCAGCCCAAACCCTTTTATTTACCCGGCCCAACCTAGGTTTGATCTGAACCGTCGATCATATGAGATCAACTGTCCGGATTTTAGTTACCTTAATTAACTCTAACCAAACCCCCTCCCCGTCTCTCATTCTTTCGAGAACCTATATCTGTCTATCCGTCTCTTCCTCTCCTCCTTCTCTCTAGAACCTTACCCGGTTCACCTTCTTCTCCGATGGAACTCAGCCCGTCTCCGGCCACTTTCAACCTCTCTCCTTTCGACCACTAGCCGCCTTGATGCCTCTTTCTCCGGTCTACTTTGTCTCTGAGATCTCCGTTGGTCTTTACCAGGCCCAGACAACTACTAGGGCTCCTGCATTGGTGATTTTCCGGCCTTCTCCGGTGGGGTTATGACACAACCATGCCACTATCACCACTACCTCCGAGCTTCACAGAAGGTTCTCCGGTTATCTCTGGTTCTCTTATGAAACCCTAACTTTTGAACTTTCCGATTTTTCTAGATCCGTAATAGATCTATACATGTTATCATTTCTTTCCATGTTTTCTTCAAAGATTTCTCAATTTCCTAAACGATTACTCATCTTTTTAAAACTAGGGTTTGAAACCCTTTTTCGAAACAGTCCTCTTCTAACTTCTTAGCATTATTCTTGTGGTTTTTTTACCGTGTTCTAACTTTATTTGAGCTTTTCCTCTTGTTTGACTCATTTGTTGTTAAAAATCCCAAATTTCTTGGTTCAATCTGTGAGTCTGAGTGCATTGGCCATCTATGTTTATCTGTTTAGCATGAGTGCTATGCTTTTATGAATACTATGTGATCTCTGGTGTTATTTGCTATGTGGTTGTCACTAGGGTTCCTGACTATTCCTTTCTTTTACCCGTATCATGATTCGTACCATGTTCTGATTTATATCTATTATATGTTATTTGTTCTTATAATATTGTGAGTTGTTCTATTGTTTCGAATCCCTAAACCTTTGTGATTGGTACTGCATTGATTTTTGCGTGATGCTCTCTACTGATTCTTGAGTACCTCCTTAATTAAGACATGTTGATTTCTTGGCTTGCCTTGTTTATATTATGCCTAGCCCGCTCATATGTGATATTCTCCTTGGTTGACACTGATTCACTGTGATTTGAATCTCACTCGTGATTCTCTGTTGATGTCTATAATTTCTTGCCTTATTTCTATAGGTAATTCTGCCACATTAATTCATATACGCTTTCCTTAATTAGAGTATCTTGAATTTAGCCTTTATTACATGCCTTATACTTTGGTAAATCTCTTTCCTTATGTGTTGAGACCATCCTTGCACGGCTTTTCTTTCCTTATACTATTATTTTCGGTTACCGTTGGAATAATGATCCCTTAATTAAAGGGAGTACTTGCATTAATTGATTCTGATTGGGGTTTACTCCCATAATTGTGCTGAAACATTATTTGTTACCATTTTCTGCCTATCTTTCGAAACTATAAGTACTTTCACTCTTTCAATAACAGGGACATACTTGTTTTTCTAAGCTCTCTCTTTCTCACGAAAGCTCTCTGCTCTATTACTTTTGTTTTGCTCTTGTGTACTATTAGCCGGCTATAAGCCAAGGCTAACCATTGTGCTTTTATTGTTGCTCTTTTTTATTCTGCTTTCTTCCTTTCTACTTGTATGTCCTAATTACGATTCAAGTTCTAAACCAATGTGTTTCCTATTGTTTAAGTTTGTCATATTCCTAATTTTCTTCTACTTGTGGTTCTGCTGTTCAACATGTGATTAATCTCTTGTTTCATCTATGAATTCCACTCATGTCTTATCTCTTTTCTGTAATTGAATCAGTAAATAGACTCATGCTTATATGTCATTGTCCATTCCTAGTATGCATCTAGTAGGTTAGTGTCCCAAGTTACTAATGTCATTGCTTGGTATGGAATCCTGCTGTTTCCTGATTCCCTGATGACTCTCTGATTTCTGCAACTATGTTTAAATCAAGTGTTTTCTTGAATCTATGTATCATCATCTGCATTAATTGCAAGAACTTTTGTCTATTATGTGATTTATTTGTCCCCCAACTCCCATTAGCCTTGTGTGAAGAATGTTCTTTGTGTTGTTGAAATTGTTTTAGGATTCCGTGTGATCCTATTGCTGTTTTCAAAAGCTATTTTCCAAAATGACTCTCTAGTTATAAAGTTTCTTTTAACTGAATCTCTTTCAAACTTTGCCTCTTTCAAAACCCCTCTTTTATATTCATTTCTGGCACTTCACACTATTCCTAGAAGCTTAGGTTCCACCCCCCTCAACGTGAGCATTGCTTAGGGAACCTCTTGGGTTCCCTCTGAACTTTAACACAATGAGGCGGGTAATTCCACACTGCACATGTTCAAATTTTGGCAATTATGTCTGGAGGCGAGTATTGGCCAGGGACCGACGAGGGCCTTAGGGAACTTTGCCTCACCCGGACCATGAAAGGCTGTGAAACTCGAAAGGATTGAGGTTGGAAGATATGGACCTGATTGAAGGCTCCCTATAGAAGTAGCTTCTTAAATTCCTTTTAGTAATGTAATTCATTATTCTTGGTTTGTAATAATCTGTAAATGAATACTTGGGGCTGGATAGTGAATATGGGAGGGGACTATGCATGTTTAATATAGTATGGATCGAAACCATGACCATAGGATTTACATTACCTATGTGTGCAATAGATATCATGCTTAGGACATACATACCATGCATTAGAATCTATGTTCAGGTTGTTTACTTCAGTATCTCTACCATATTCATGTTTATTTTATAGATCATGTTCATAGTTAACTATAATGAAGCAATAAACTGCTATCACACTACTGCTGCTGCACTTTCATAAGTACTACATTTAGAGATCATGTTTTAGCTATCAACGTGTGCATTAGATACCATGTTTCCTAGGACTTACCTTCAGCATGTCTGTTTTTAGTTTATTTCTGTTAAACGCCTAGAAAATATATTTTAAATTTAACAACTTCACCAAAATGTATTAAACGGCTAAAACATTTTCTTAAAACTCAACACTGTCTTCAAGGTATTATCCATGTCTTTAAAATCATAGTTAAAGATCTGCATTTCACTTTTTTAAAACGAACGATCAATATTTATATTTCAGACGCCTAGGCAAACCTTAGGTCTAATATTGATTAAAACCAAAATCAATTGTTTTATGTCTTGCCTGTATTTAAAAGTTGTCTTTTAAAACCAATCAGCCTCTATTAAAATGCTTAAACTTTGCTGGTTTTCACTCTTGTTTGTATCTCTTATGAAGACTCACTCTACTTTTCCCTAAAACTCCTACTATGTCTTTCAAAATCACAGAATCTTGAAGTCATGCATTTACTTCTCCTTTACTGAAGTTTTATCTGATTCTCGTTCTATTTTGGTTCCAAAGTTACTGGGTTTCAGATCTAACTCACTCTGCCCAAAATCGTTCTCTTTTCATCCTTGCCCTATATATTTTAAACTGCTGTTTTTTGAAATAATTTATTCACTCTCCTTTTTACTGTACTCCTGTAAGTTATTGGTTCTTACACCCATTTTGGACTATTGGATTTCAAAGTAAGTCATTCCTATTCGAAATTGCTATGTCTTATTTAAATCTCGTCTCGCTCTTGATTACTGATTTTCTAAAAGTTATCTGTCTCTGTACTGGGAACTTTAAAACCGCTATGCACTTTTAATTCTTGTTGATGTCTCTAAATTACTGCACTCTTAAAATCAATCACCCTCTTAAACTACTCAGTCTTAACTGAATCTCCTGCTTCGCCATTAAGTTTTCAAAACATATCCTTTACTAAGACTATCAAAACTTACTGTTTTCCAGCTCAAGAACCTCTGTTTTAAATCATGTCTTTAAGACTATGATTGTGATTGAGACATGTTGTTTACGTGTTTACTTGGGGAGGAATCTATGAGCCATTATTTTCCCTTATGTGTTCCCATAAATGTAGTCCTATTTGTTGTTATGTATGTCGCTTAGCATTTTGTCCTTTAAACCTAGGGGTTCAGCCTAGTACTCACCTTGTAGGAATAGTAGTCCTAAATACCCTCAAGGACTTGTAGGATGGGACGGGTAATAGCACGCAATAAGCTTTCATGACCAACACGCGTATTTTAAATAACCTCTACGGGGTGGGAAGGGTATAATACGGATATGATAACGGGTGCGCTAATACCATGTGTAGCCGCCTCTTCGAGGTGTGACATACCGGGTATTGTATTGATGTGATCCGTATTACTTTAAACCTAGGATAAGTTCTTTGAATATTTTGTAATGTTTTCAAAACTTTTAATAAATTATGCCTTGTTTGAAATCCCCTCTTATATGAACCTTACTTGCTACTTGTTCACCGTCCAAATTCACAAAACTTCTTGGCTGGGACCCACAATTGTGGATCTTGAGGGGTGCCTAACACCTTCCCCTTGGGATAACTTCAAGACCTTACCCAATCTCTGGTAATGCAAACTAGTTCATGAGTTATTTACTCTAGGTGCCCTAACGCACTATAAAAATCGTTAGGTGGCGACTCTTCCTTAAACCTTTCCTTTAAGGAGTTGTCCAAAAATGTCATAAACCCGATCTCTCCGTACCTAATGCGTGCGAGGAAAAAGGGGGCGCGACACTGGCTAAATGGGCTATCGGACTCGGAGGGTATGATATCAAGTATCAAACTCGAACAACCATCAGTCTCTAATTTTGGTAGACTTCGTGGCCGATGTCACGCCTACCCTCGTGCTTGAAGTAGAGAAGGAACTTCTGCTAAAAACGGGCACATCATCAGCAGTATGGACCCTTTTCACAAACAGCGCCTCGAATGTGAAAGGTTCCGAGCTCGGTATAGTCCTAAAACCGCCTACGGGCAGCATAATTAGACAATTTATAAAAACTTCAAAGTTGACTAACAATAAGGCCGAGCATGAGGCCATGATTGCAGGTCTCGAACTAGCCAAAGGCCTGGGAGCAGAGGTCATTGAAGCAAAATGTGACTCTCTTCTGGTCGTAAACCAAGTGAATGGGAGCTTCGAGGTTCAAGAAGATAGGATGTGAAGATACTTAGACAAACTTCAAGTGACATTACATCACATCAAAGAGTGGACTCTGGTTCATATACCTTGGGAACAAAACAGCAAGGCCGATGCACTCGCAAATTTGGGTTCGTCTATCGAAGAAGATGAGATAATCCTGGGGACCTTCGTACAACTATCGAAATCAGTGATCGCAGAAGGCCATGTTGAAATCAACTCAACAAGTCTAACATAGGATTGAAGGAACAAGTACATCGATTACTTGAAACATGGGAAGCTCCCCGCAGACCCAAAAGAGTCGAGGGCCCTTCGAGCTAAAGCAGCCCGATTTTCACTCGATGAGAATGGAACATTGTATAGAAGAACCTTCGACGGGTCACTAGCAGTATGCCTGGGACCGGGGGACACCGAGTATGTGCTACGAGAAATCCACAAAGGCACTTGTGGAAATCACTCTGGTGCTGATTCTCTAGTTCGAAAAGTGATTAGAGCAGGTTACTACTAGGATAGAATGGAAAAGGAAACCAAGGGATTTGTTCAAAGATGCGACAAATGTCAAATATTTTCACTAATAGTTCATCAACCCGGTGAACAACTACACTCAGTTCTGTCCCCATGGCCATTCACGAAATGGGGGATGGACATCGCCGGCCCACTACTAACGGCACCAGGTAGAGTTAGATTTATCTTATTTATGACTTACTACTTACCTAAATTGGTAGAAACATAGTCTTTCGAGAAGGTAAGAGAAAAAGAAGTCATCGACTTCATATGGGATCACATCATATGCCGATTCGGGATCCCCTGAGAAATTACGTGTGATAATGGGAACCTGTTCATCGGCAGCAAGGTGACGATGTTCCTCGAGGATCATAAAATCAAAAGGATCCTATCAACACCTTACCACCCAAGTGCAAATGGTCAGGTACAGATGTGATCCTAAGGATAACCAACCTAGGACTTCCCTTATTCTTTTTACATATGTGTGCTTAGACTGCTTATCTGTCAAAAGTGTTTTTACATATGTGTGCTTAGACTGCCTATCTATCAAAAGTCTTTTATTCTTTTACATGTGTGTGCTTAGACTGCTTATATGTTAATTGACTAATTCATGAAAGTAAGTTTGGTCGGGACCCACCGTTGTGGACCTCGAGGGGTGCCTAACACCTTCCCCTCGAAGTAATTTCAAGCCCTTACCCAATCTCTAGTAATGCAAACTGGTTTCATGAGTTACTTGCAATAGGTGCCCTAACACACCTTAACTCGTTAGGTGGAGACTCTTCAATTTCTTGTACCCCTTTCCCAAAAGGGAATGAGATGTCCCAATAATGTCGAAACCCGAACTCCACGAAAGAAAAAAGGGGGCGTGACAGCATGGCGACTTTGCTGGGGATGTGAGGCTTTTACCATAACAAATTGCTTTGTGAATTAGTCTTAACGTGCCTTACTTTGTTAATACCTGCACCCTTTCCCTTTCCCATTTATGTGAACTTAACTGTTTATTTTCAAGTATTTATTTTCTCAATATGAAACTGACTTTTTTCTTTGTTTTCCTTGTCAATTGTTTTTAATTATAAATGTTATATTTACCGCTTTCATAACGTGCAAATACGTGACAACATGTTATTTATTACTGCAGAAATCATGCTCAACATCATACTCCACTCGTACCTAAACAAATCCTATAGCAACGCTTGATGAGTGGTTGAGCTCTTTCAATTTATCACCCCTTAAATTCGGAAAGGCTTATTTGCGGTAAAACTAGTCGATCAGCGGTGCAGTCGACGATTCCATGCCTTTCCCCCTCAAGTTGTCCGCTTGAGGGTACCATTCTAGACCCCCATAGTAACCTTACTTTTATTAGTGTGCATGCATCATGGTCAAACCTAGCCGGGTTAATGTGTTTTCCACACAATTGTAAAGACCCGTAAAATTTCTTGCTTAAAATAATGCCCGAATAAGTCCCCGAGTTGTTATCTCTGTGGAAATCCTTAAAACAGACCTTGATTTTGTAAAAATACATCGGGATTTGAAAGAACTTAATTTTTCCAGAAATTGGGTGTTATGCGACGCACTATACGATCGCATAACGTGTATGCGGACAGCATAGTGGTCGCATACACGGGCAGATCACTGCCCAACTGAAGGGGTGTTATGCGATGCATAATGCGATCGCATAACGTGTATGTGGACAGCATAGTGGTCGCATACCCGGGCAGAATGTTTTCAAAATTTGGCTCACCTGGGGGCCATTCTGCGGTCCAATATGCGGACCGCATGTCAGGAATGCGATAGCATTCCTGACCGCATATTCGACACGGTCTTTTAATTTTCTAAATTTTTATACCCGACCCCAGTTTCATTTAACCCCTGCCCCTTTCATTTTAACAAGTTTTTAGAACAAATAGAGAGAAGTTAGAGTGGGTTCTAGAGGGTGAAGTCCTCATTTTCCCCAAATTGGTCCTCCATCTCTACCCGGGCTTGGAAGTTTATCAAGTAATAGTCATCTTCTTCATCATAAGAGGTAAGCCTTCACCCTACTTTTCTCAAATTCCAGGGATTTAACTAAGAATAAAACACACATAGGTTGGTTCTTGAGGGTGAAAAGTTGGGACCTTGCATGCATGTGAATAATCTTCCATAACCTAGTAAAGGGAAGCAAGTAGAGTAATCTTTCACTAAAAAGGGGTTTAGTCAATCTAAGGGATCACTTAGTGTTTGATAAAATGCTCAAATGAATTCGAGACTCCTAATTCTAAGGTAAATATGTTGCATTGTGAACTATATTGACGGTGCTAGGAGATTCGGTGAATTGCAATAGAAATTAAAAAGGANGTTCGAGCATACGGTACGTGTATTGTTATGAATATGTGCAACTGGTTGTCCGAATTATGTTGAAGTGAGAAGTGTACTACTTGTCTGTCTTTAGTTGACCACCACACTACCATGCTATGAAAAACGGTGCTAGAAGGATACTGAATCCAAGAGTATGAATGTATATGCTAAAGGCTATGTAAAGAAGCTGTGTTCTTATTGCTGAAGTTTTCTGTGATTGAATTGTGATTTGTCATCGTTGATATGATATGTGATTGTCAGGTGGGATCGGGTTGCGCGCCGCAACAGGGGAGATAAGGGTGATATGTGAGAAGTGATAAGGGTGTGATTGTGATTGTCAGGTAGGATCGGGTTGCGCGCCGCAACAAGGGAGGTAAGGGTGATATGTGAAAAGTGATAAGGGTGTGATTGTGATTGTCAGGTGGGATCGAGTTTCACGCCGCAACAAATTGTCAGGTGGGATCGGGTTGCATGTCGCAACAAATTGTCAGGTGGGATCGAGTTGCACGCCGCAACAAATTGTCAGGTGTGATCGGGTTGCACGCCGCAACAGGAGAAATAAGGGTGAAATGTGAGAAGGGACAAGGGTGGAATTGAAATTTTGATTATGATGAAGTGAAAATTGTGGAACTCCCATTGTATGTCTTTCTATGTCTTGTGCAGTAATTGCGTGACTCTCTGTCTGTCTCTTGCCTGTGCATTATTGAGTTTACTTAGAGTAAAGTTTGTTCATACATACCAGTACATTTCAAATGTACTGACGTCCCTTTTTCCAGGGGCGCTACTTTCTTGTGATGATTGTAGGTGGTTCTATAGCAGGTACTCCAGCACACCGACAGTAGTGCCTCCTCTTCGTCCTATCAGCTATTTTGGTGAGCCCCTCTCCTCCCGGGGCCCAGTGTGGTTCATGCCACCTTTTCTTCCGGATTTTTATTTGGTATTCATGTAAGATATAGCTGGAGCCTTGTTACCGGCAAGTATTATATGTATAACTCCTTCGTACTCTTAGAGGCTCCGTAGACAGGATATATGGGTTATGTACTTATGTATTTTGGGCAGCATGACTTATAGACCACGTAAAGTAAAACTGTGTGTTCTGTATATTGTGTAAGTATTGTATCACATGTTTGGAAATGACAGAATTCTATGCTATAATTTCGGACATTGAGAATGCATCTTAATTATAATTGAATAATGTACATCGGAAACTTCGGAGTAATACGTGGGAGGGAAAAAGGAGTTCAGGTCCGCTTGACTGGGACTACCTGGTCGAGTGCCGGTCGTGTCCCTTGGTTTTGGGGCGTGACAACAATAACCCTTTAAGACAAGCCTTATCCAAAGTCCACCGGGGTTTCCACAATCCCAACGGACACAAACACGTTCTGTGCATTACTTTGGAGAACTAAATGCCAATATTCTAATCATGAGTGTATAAATAGTCGAATCTGGTGGGGGAAAAGGTCCTAACCATTTTGTTTTGCATAAAATGAGGCACGAGGTCCCCAGATTCGGTATGGTCAGCAACATTCCACCAATGCTACTAGACTGGTGGATAGACCTTTCCTCAAGTGACAAGAAACACGTGAGGAAACACTTGGGCAATTTACCTTCTCTCCTAGACATTCAGCCGAACAATATGCTATTCGAAGCTGCAACTCTTTTCTGGGACAGTGAGAGGGTTGTGTTTCGTTTTGCGAATATAGAAATGACACCACTCTTGGAAGAAATTGGGGGACTTGTTGGTCTGACGTGGGATAGCCCTAGGTTATTGGTACATGAGAACCGCACTGGTAAAGGGTTCCTAAAGATGATGGGGTTGAAGAAAAATGTTGAACTAGAGTGTCTGAAAAAGTCCTACATACCCTCGAATATCTGTATGAGAGGTATGGCCATAGAAAATCTTAGCGTACCTTCCATGATTAGTTCTCTATCACTTCTTTGGGTCACATCCACTGCAGAGTGTTCGTATTGTGTGCTTTTTTGGCCTGATAATGTTCCCGATGAAAAGGGAAAGGATCCAAACTATACTAGCCATGGTCGCCAGGACTTTGATGGAAGGGATCGATGGACAAACATACACCATTGTCCCTATGATCTTAGCCGACATCTACCGGGCTCTGGAATGCTGTCAAAGAGGGATCAAGAATTTTGAGGGTTGTAACTTGTTGCTGCAGTTATGGTTATTAGAACATCTTCAATGGGGCCAGTAGCACCAAGAACTTCCGCGAAGGTCTTGGAACGACCATATTGACTTCCAGCACCCTAAGTGGATGACTTACATTCCGGACAGATTTGCTCAACCGGAGAGTGCCAAAGAGTTGGTGGAGTTCTTAGACAATATGACCGAGGAACAAGTGCAATGGATGTTTGAATTGTTCCCAATAGACGAGTTCATCATCCAGTCCAGGGACGCTCCACACTTAGTGTTGATTGGGTTGAGGGGAATATACACTTATGTTCTTATGCGAGTCATGAGGCAAGAGGAAAGGAAGCATGTTGTACCCAGGGTCGCAAAAATGAGCCATTTTAGAGAAGACTTTCAGGATGACGACATCCCTTAGAAGTGTCAAGCTCAGCACATGTGGCACTGCAAAATCATCGTGGAGAAAAACACCATTGAACCCGACAGGTATTATGCTGGGTGTGCACCTCTGTACCCCGCATGGTTGGAGGACAACTTAGGGGGGATAGTGAGGCAAGGAACTAGTATAGGGAATCAGATCATAGATGAAGATGTCGAGGCTCAATTTAAATACAACAGACTGCGCAAGAGGTTCCATGATTCTGAGAATGAGCACCGGGAAATACATGAGACCAATAGGAAGCTGATCGAGGAATGGAAGGAAATGGCTATCACTTCCAACAGAAGGCTGGAATATCTGGAGCGAGGTTTAGTGGAGCGGGAAGGTAAAGTCATAAAGAGGATTTATGATTTCCAGAATGCTGAAGGGAGCGAGGGAAGACACTTGGCTAGAGCTTATCTGCCGCTGGATCTGCGCGAGCTGGGAAACCTGTTCGAGGGAGTCAAGAAGATCGAGTCTGGGGAAGGTCCTTCTGGGACCAAGTAGGCTAGATTTATTTATTCGCTTTCCTAAATGTAATAAGGCCAAGTGCCACCAGTGGATTATCTTTACTATTATATTAGTGTCATTTTGGGATTCGTCTATTTTATATTAATGAAATGAGGCATCTATTGGCATCTAATTTCTCCAAATCAACTTTTCGCTAGGCTTTTCCGGGCACAACGAGGCTCCCAAATTAGGACACGAATTTACATCTCTGCAATACATGTTTAAATACTGCAAATACTCTTATCAGAGCATTTCCCGTTTGTTATGGGATTACACCAAGGCTCCGCAGTTAGCCCATTCCTATTTTCCTTGGCGATGGATGCTCCGACACACCATATCCACAGAGATGTGCCATGATGTATGTTATTTGCGGATGACATAGTTCTGATTGATCAGATGAGCGTCGGTGTTAACGAGAGGCTGGGGGTCTGGAGACAATTCCTCGAGTCTAAGGGTTTCAAATTGAGCAGGTCTAAGACTGAGTATCTGGAGTGCAAGTTTAGCGCTGAGGTAGGTGGGGACGTGAAGCTTGGATCACAGGTCATCCCCAAGAGAGATAGCTTTTTGTACCTCGGTTTGGTTATTCAGGGGGACGAGGAGATCGATGAGGACGTCACCAGTCGTATAGGAGTGGGCTAGATGAAGTGGAGGCTTGCATCTGGAGTCTTGTGTGATAAGAAAGTGCCAGCGAAACTTAAAGGTAAGTTTTATAGAGTTGTGGTTAGATCGGCCATGTTGTATGAGGCAGAGTGTTGGCCGGTTAAGAACTTCCATATTCAGAGGATGAAGGTAGCAGAGATGAGAATGCTTAGGTGGATGTGCGGGCTCACTATGATAGATAGGATTAGGGATGAAGCTATTCGGGAGAAGGTGGGTGTGACGCCAGTGGATGATAAGATGCGGGAAGCGAGGCTCAGATGGTTCGGGCACGTGCGAAGCAGGAGCCTTGATGCCCCGGTGAGGAGGTGTGAGTGGTTGGCGGTGGTGGGTTCGAGGAGAGGTAGAGGGCGGACGATGAAGTATTGGGGAGAGATGATTCGGCAAGACATGGCGAGACTGCAGATTTTCGAGGACATGGCTCTTGATAGGAAGGTCTGGAGGTCAAGCATCCGGGTTGTAGGATAGGGGTAGTAGAGCTTTCATTCTTCAGTCCCGGGGTGGGTGGGTTTTGATATGGTTGATCTTACAGGGCTTGAGGTCTATATTGAGCGCACACTTCCCTTAGTTACTGGCTATTGTTATTACATATCATTTAGCTTATGGTTTTTATGCTTATGCTACTATTTCCACGATTTCTGTTGGAGTTACTAATGAATTGTCTCTTCGTGTCCCTCTGAGCCGGGGGTCTATTGGAAATAGCCTCTCTGCCCTATCGGGGTAGGGGTAAGGCCTGTGTAAAGACTACCCTCCCCAGACCCCACTTTGTGGGACTTTACTAGGTAGTTGTTGTTGTTGTTGATTATTCCCATTCCCCAAAGGTTGGTTCGTGCATACTGGCATCATCAGCTTATCACACAAGATCCAGGGGCCCTCCACCTTCTCCCATCCTAGTCCACTGAAAGGCAAGGGAAAAGCGAAGATAGAAGACTACACCAATTGAACATCCAGAGGCTTCTACTCAGGTCCCGAATGATGCTGTCTCACAGCTCGAACAGAGAATACTGAAACTCTAGGGAGAAATTGAACATGTTCGGAACATAGATAACTTATCCTTTTCACTCAGTGTCCCAGACATCAATCATCCAAACACTCAGAACCCCGCATCACCTCAAAACACACCTATTAAGCACCCACAAAATCCTCTTACACATCACTATTACACAACTCCACCACAAAATCAAACCATCCTAACCCAATACAAGTAAAACACCTTCCACACTCCACGAAACACCCCACCAGTCATTCCTGAACCCCAAATTTCCACCAATGATCTCCACTATGCTCAGGCTCCAGGCCACCAAAACAATCCCATATATGTGGAGACCCTACCTCACTCTACTCAACCCATATCTTATACACCAAAATCCAGTGAGAAGGACATTTTCATCAAGAACCTGGCCGAGGAACTCAAGAAGTTGACTAGCCGAGTTCAAGGCGTAGAAGGAGGAAAGGGGATAAAAGGTATGAACTATGAAGACCTATGTATACAGCCGGATGTAGGACTGCCAGAGGGTTACAAACCTCCCAAGTTCGAGATGTTTGATGGTACAAATGATCCACGGGTTCATCTGAGGACCTATTGTGACAAGATAGTCGGGGTCGGAAGAGATGAAAAGATCCGGATGAAACTCTTTATGAGGAGTCTTACAGGAGATGCCTTGTCCTGGTACATCATCCAGGATCCTAAGAAGTGGTCTAACTGGGTGAGTATGGCGTCTGACTTTATGGACCGGTTCAGGTTCAACACAGAGAATGCACTGGATGTCTTCTACATTCAGAACCTCAAGAAGAAACCTATTGAAACCTTTCGCGAGTATGCTACTCGTTGGAGGTCAGAAGCAGCCAAAGGCAGGCCGGCATTGGACGAGGAACAGATGAACAAGTTCTTCGTCAGAGCATAGGACCCGCAATACTATAAAAGACTGATGGTTATTGAAAATCAGAAGTTCTCTGATATCATCAAACTTTGTGAAAGAATCGAAGAAGGCATCAAGAGCGGGATTGTCACAAACTTTGAGGCACTACAGGCCACCACTAAATCATTTCACTCCAGTGGTATATCTAAGAAGAAGGATGTGGGAACGGTAATGGTTGCACACGGACCCAAAACCCCATTCGTATATCGAACCTTCCCACTTGCATAACAAAAACCTCAACCCACCTATCAACCATCACCTCCACCCACATATCAGCCGTCACCTCCACCTACATACCAACCCTCATCTTCCAGATATTCCTAACCAGCAACTGTCTATCACACCTATAATTCCCAACCATCTCACTTTATGTCACCTCCAACCTGTCAAAACTACCCAAGGTTTCGACCTAACTTCGACCACACACTGATGTGCTGGAGAATTTCGGCACATTTAATACCAAATTACTTAAATTATAGTTTGTTTCAAGAGCATTTGCCTTTTATACTTATAGAATTTTGATGTTTTGCAGTTCATGAGATGTAAATACTCAAGACCATGAAAAGAAAGCAAAGAAGCTAAAAAGTGAGGGGAGCAACACTAATGCGATCGCATATCTGACAAGAGAGCGTCGCATAACTCAAATGCGAAACGCATTGTTCACCCAGGGATCGCAGACCGCAACAGAAAAGATGGGCCAATCTCAAGGGCTAAAATGCGGTCGAGTATGCGATCGCATAACTCACATGCGAAACGCATTGTTCACCCTGGGATCGCAGACCGCAACAGAAAAGATGGGCCAATCTCAAGGGCTAAAATGCGGTCGAGTATGCAATCGCATAACTCACATGCGAAACGCATTGTTCACCCTGGGATCGCAGACAGCAATAGAAAAGATGGGCCAATCTCAAGGGCTAAAATGCAGTCGAGTATGCGATCACATAACTCACATGCGAACCGCATACTTAACCGCAGAATCTCCGATACCTGAAGCTGCACCAAGAATGCGATGTTAATATGCGGTCGCACATCAACAATGCGAACCGAAAAACAACAATGCGGTGACGACCAGGAAGCTAGGGTTTAGTTATGCGATGAGAACAAGAAGGATGCGATCCGCATTCCTGATGTGCGACAGGAATGCGATCGCATAACCTGTCTGCAGGGGTATTTTTGTCTGTGACCCACCCGACCTTTGGCCCAATATAAAAGGATTTACTTGGGTTTTGTGGGTCATTCTTGTCCAGTTTTTGAAGAACATTCCCCTATTAGAATATTCTCTTCTTTTTGGAAGCATTATAATACTTCATTCTTGGTTTTGTAAGCATTCATGACACTTAATACTCTTAGCTTTTTGTCATTTATTATGAGTAGCTAGCCTTAACTACTAAGGTTGTGGACCCTAAATGGGTGTTATGTATTTGGGTATTTAACATTGAATATATGCATAATGGGTTGTTGATATTTATTTACTCTTCATTATACATTTCTTGTTAGTGGTTGCAAACATTAACTTATGCCATAAATTCTTTCTTAGCTTGGAAAAGTGGGTTAGAATTGGTAAGAGTAAATATCAAAGACTCAAGGCTTTAAACCTTGTTTAATAGAATCACTTAGGGATAAGATGGTTCTATTTGGCATATAGTGATTTGGATTTCATTGTAACTCTTTTATATTTGGGAAAATTAAAAAGAGGAAATACTACTTTATTATTGGAGAATATTGGGTAGCCATCTAGAAATCAATTGCATATCAAGAACATCCCATTAGAAATATATCATATTAATACCCATTTGCATTACACGTCATTAAAAGGGGACACAACCTTGGTTCACCTAATCATATTAACTATACTTTTAAGTAAATCTCAGTGCTACTACTTCTATTAGTTTACTACACAACAAACCCCCATCTCCCCATTTACTAATGGAATATAATTACGATTTGAGTTAAGAATCACACTATCAAAGTAACATTTTCACACCTATTCCCTGTGGGATTCGACCCCAACCTCGTTGGGTTATTATATTTGACTCCGACCGCTTTACACTATTTTAAAGTGTAATTTGAGCGTATCAAATTTTGGCACCGTTTCCGGGGAAATTCAGGGCTTATCTTTTGGGATCCAAGAGCTTCTTGCTATTGTCTATGATTTTGAGAAATTCCGGGCTTATCTTTTAGGATCCAAGGTGGTAGTCTCCAAAGATCATGCTGCGCTTCGCTATCTTATGGCGAAGAAAGATGCCAAACCAAGGTTGATCTGGTGGGTCCTTCTATTGCAAGAATTTGACTTTGAGGTCAAAGACCGGAGGGGCACTGAAAATCAAGTTGCGGACCATCTTCTCTTGAATTGAAGAAAACGGGCGTCCAGGAAATGACTTAGATATTGATGATGCTTTCCCTGATGAGCATATTCTGGCATTATCCTCCTCTTCATCCCCTTGGTATGCTGACATTGAAAATTATTTGGTGAGTGAGCTTATTTCGGATGGATTGGAATCATATCAGAAGAAGAGATTTTTGAGGGAATGCCGTCAATACTATTTGGAGGAACCATTTTTGTTCCGCATCTGTGCAGACAACACTATTCGAAGATGTGTTTCGGAAGAAGAAGTGATGCCAATTCTAAAGGCATGTCATGACTCACCGGTTGGGGGTCACCATGGAGGGAGCCGGATGGCGGTGAAAGTACTTGAATGTTGATATTATTGGCCAACTCTCTATCATGATGCAAATCAAATGGTCAAAGCTTGTGACCAATGCCAACGCCAAGGGTCAATCTCCAAGAGACATGAGATGTCGATGAACTTTGTACTGGAGGTAGAGATTTTTGATTTATGGGGAATCGACTTTATGGGGCCGTTTGTAAGCTCTTGTGGGATGAAATACATTCTCGTAGCTGTGGACTATGTGTCCAAATGGGTTGAAGCCGTTTCCTTGACAAACAATGAAGCTAGGAGTGTGACCGCATTCCTGAAAAGAGACATATTCACACGGTTCGGCACCCCTAGAGCAATTCTCAGTGACGGTGGCTCCCATTTTTGTAACAAGGCTTTCAATAGCCTATTGTAAAAGTATGGTGTGAAGCACAAGGTGGCGACGCCTTATCATCCTCAGTCGAGTGGCCAAGTCGAAGTCTCCAACAGGGAGATAAAGAACATCCTAGCTAAAATTGTTAATGCAAACTGGACCGACTGGTCAAGGAAGCTGGATAATGCACTATGGGCTTACCGAACAACATACAAAACTCCTATAGGTACCTCTCCATACAGGCTAGTGTTCGGAAAAGCATGTCATCTACCCGTGGAGCTTGAACACAAAGCCATGTGGGCACTCAAGAAGTTGAACCTGAATTGGGATGAAGCTACGAATTTGAGGCTAAATCAACTCAGCGAAATGGAGGAATTCCGCTTCCATGCTTATGAGAGCGCAACTATGTCCAAATAGCGGATGAAGGTTGTCCATGACAAGAAAATCCTGAAACGGGAGTTCCATACTGGTGACTTGGTGTTACTATTTAATTCCCGACTCAAACTCTTCCCGGGAAAACTCAAATCCAGATGGTCCGGCCCGTTCAAAGTGGTTAATGTCTCTCCTTTTGGTGTTGTGGAACTAGCAACTGAGGGCGGACTTCGTACGTTCAAGGTGAATGGCTAACGGATAAAACATTACTTGGGCACCGATGGTGAGAGGCATATGGTAGAAAAATTAGCTCTAACAGATGGTCTTTGTCCCATTGATGAATGACCCCAAAGGAATACCAACTTTGTCATGCCGCGACGTTAAATCAAGCGCTTCATGGGAGGCAACCCATGTTTGGTAATAGTTTCTATGTTTTATTTCTATTCTATTTTTGTCTTTCCATAAATGTGGCTCGTGGAGCAACTTAACGAGTGTGAGTGCAGATAGCTCAGGCAATCGCAAAAGACAGGGTCGACAATTGCATGTAAAAGCCAAGCAGCGAGAAAATTGGCCAATATGCGGCGCAGATGCGACCGCATTACCAGTATGCGATTCGCATTTGCGTCGCAGACATCAGCAGAAAGTTCAGGGCATCTGATGGCCATTATGCGATGCAAAGGTGCACTATGCGAACCGCATTACACGTATGTTGTCGCATAGTGCACCTCACTCTGCTCCCCAGGTAAGTCCCTCATCTCGCTCACTCGTTGCCCCACATAAAAAAATAAAAAAAAAGAAAAAAGAAAAAAAACAAGAAACAACAAAACACAAAAAAAAAAGGAAAAGAAGAGGGAAACAACAGAAAACTCAAACCCAATTTCCCAGTACATCAACTGCTCATCTCTCTCATCTGGTATGGGTCTCTCTTCCCTCACTTTTGTCTAAGGTTTGCTTAAATTTCATATATGCTATGGACCTGTTGTATTCGTTGATGTGATAAGGTTTTTCCCGTCTTTTGCCTTGTCTTTTTTAGTACAGGCGTATAGGGGAGGGGGAAGGGTCGACTGGGGAATTGCCCTGAAGAGAATCCTCCATTTTTAGGGCTTAACATATACTCTGCGGTTCGCATTTCTCAAATGCGGACCGCATTTGTATCGCAAAACTAGCCCTAGTCCCCTTTGAGAAGACGACTTATGCGGCGCATTTGCGGTCGCATATTCAAAATGCAAATCGCATCTGTGCCGCATGCATGCAGTGCACTCCCCCTCCCAACTCCCATCCTGCGACCTGTCTGCGATCGCATGTTCACTTTTGCGGTGGATTATGCGATCGCATTACTCGGTCCATTTTTGTCAATACATTTTCGTGATGCATATGCGAACCGCATGAGGGTTATGCGATCGCATATGCCATAGAATCTATCTTTTTGTTACCCTGTGTGCCTTCTTGTGACTTGTTTGCGATTCGCATTGTGGTAATGCGATCGCATGCATCATCGCATAAGTGTAATTTTCTGTACTTGGGTGCATGCTTTTGTCCTTGATGTTTATTTTGTCCGTCCACCCACTCACAAGTATTTTCTCATTGCAGCAATGGGTCGCAAGCATGTTCCCTCTGCTGCTAAAAGAGTTTCCACAAGCAAGCCGGCACAGCCATCCAAGCGTGCAAGACACACACCTCTACAGAACGTAGTTGACAGCTCCTCCCAGTTTGATGAGGGGGACACTGAACCAGAGGTAAATTTGGAAGCCGAGGTACAAAGGAAATATGGGGATGACTATCAGCAGCGCTTTACGTTGCCCCTGTCTAGACAGCTGTACCAGGAGGGTCTTAGCACATGAAAGATCCTTCCTGAGAAAAGGCTCAGTCTCAAGGGCCTGCAAGAGCGGTACCCCCATATTCTAGACAACATAAAAGCTAGAAAATGGGAATGTTTCACCGAACCCCTTGCAGAGTACAATGAAATGATGGTGCGAGAATTTTATGCCTCTTACGCTGCTTCTAGAAATGCCCATCACAAGAGGAACAAGATCTTCAGTGAGCAAGTGCTAGTCAAGGGGGTGGAAGTAGCCTGCCACCGGGAAGCTATTCATGCTCATTATTTCTCAACGCCAAGCCCGAGTATAGCAGAATACGAGGCCAAGATGGCCAACCATGATGGAGAGCGTGCTTGGGTCGCCTCTGTGATTGCTAGGGGGACTCCGACTTGGATCTCTCCTGCCCACAAGATTCACAAAGAGGATCTCATGAGGGAGGGGAGATTCTGGCTATCTTTTGTTGTCTCCCGCCTGATTCCCTCAAGGAACGAAACAGATATAAGCATCGAGAAAGACATTCTAGTTGTTTGCATTATATCAGGGATCACTGTGGATGTGGCCGACATTATTTTTCAGCAGATTGGGGTCCGAGCTTGGCAGAAGAAGAATTCATTTCCTTTCCCCTGCCTCATCACTGCATTATGCCGGGATGCTGAGGTCCCTCTTCTATCTTCCTGTGACAAGACTGCAAAGGCCGACAAGGATATCAATATCACTCGTATCAATGATGTGAGGCCCAGAGCAGCAGCTGCACCTCCAGCCATCCCCATGCATATCCCTACAGAGGACGAGCCCTCGGAGCCTCAGCCTTTTGCACTGCCCTCAGAGTCTCCGCCTTCTCCGACAATGCCATCCACTACTGCCTCCCAGCCAGCTGCCGGTACCAGTACCCCCTCGGCCATCCCGCTGCCTATTATCTCTAAGCTTGGTCGCCTAGCTCAGCACACCAATGCTAAGGTCGACAAGCTTGTGAGTGAGCTCCCCACTTTGATCCGGCAGGCCCTTACTCCTATTCAGTCTTCAGTGACTGCTCTGGAGGGTCGCCTCCAATAACTTGAGGCTCGCATTGAGAAGGTGGAGAGAGGGGAGGTTCGATACTTGCCAGAGGTCCAGGCCGATGTGTCCACTCTGAAGACGGAGCTCCACCGGCTGCAACATTTGGAGTTTGATTTCTCGTCGCTTCTGCCCAAGGAAGGGGAGTAGGGAGAGGGCACCTCCGGGCCTGGGCTAGGGATTTATTTCTCTACTCTTATGTCAGCCCAGGCCCCCCCCCCCACTTGTCCCTTCACCTCCCCGCCTCCTGCACCAGTTGATATACCCTCTGGAGAGGAGTCTGATCACTCTTTGGCTTCTGAGGGTGAGGGGTCCGACGAGGAGTCTTCCTAGTCCGATGATGAGGGGAAGGAGCAGGACCCTCAGGAGAAGGGAAAGGGTGTTGTTTCCACCACAGTTACCAAGGCGGTTGAGGAGGAGCAGCTACAGATTGCCATTCAGCGCTCCTTGGTGGACAAAGTTGTCCCGGCCCCAATTCCGCAGTCAAAATATAGGAGCAGCACCTCTACTACCCAGCAGACCACCGACTCCCGTTGCGCTGAGTGCGCCCCAGGGAGCCCCTCACTCTGTTTTTACATTTCTTATGCATTGGGGACAATGCATGCTTTTTTGTTGGGGGTGGTGCTGGATTTATGTTTTTGTGACAACTTGGAGGATATTGTATTGGTATTTTCTCTTTTGTTTTTTTTATGTTAGGTTATATATGTATATCTCCAAGTTGTCAATAAACCAGATGTACATATACCTTTTGTAGGACTAATGTATTTCATCGCCGTTAACTCTTGTTTGCAGTTTTTACTGTCGTTAAATTAGGTAGGGTTCTCCTTAGTTGTTAGCAATGAATTCCCCTTGGTTTTTCTTCGCCGGGTTCTTTTCCAAGGGTGTAGTAGTAGAACCACGGCACCTGGTCGAAACATATTGACCAGTTTAGTGTAAGCGTCTCGTCTCAAGCATGTGTGTCTGTAAATAATCCATACCCCTCTTATATAAAGAATGTAAAATAAAAAAAAAAATATATATATATATATATATATAATATTTCCAACTCTCTGTACTTGAGGCTCGCCCGTTGACTCTATGTGTACTTAGAATTATACATGCAAATAATGAAGGTTTTGAGTTGTCGAGCCTTGACTCTTGAGCTAAAACGATGTTGAATCGAACAATCATGTGCCATGTGTGTTAGTGCTTGTATAGATAATTCTTGTGCTTGCGTCCATCATCTAGAACTTGCTCAGTTGGTTTTTCAATGCTAATGAAAATTTTGTTTGGTTGGAGAAATGACCTTAGGCATTCTTTGTGTTATTCGAAAACCCCGTTAGCCTTTTGAGCCACCTTTGTAGATATATTATCACTAGTTATCCCATTTGAGCCTTGAACTTTTTCTTTGGTCACCTCAATACTAGTCTTCCCCTCTTGAACAATAATTTCTCTTTTGAACCCGTCCCTCCTTGAATATTGAGAATGAGGCAAAAAGCCTAAGTTGGGGATGTAGTATCAAAGTGGAAGTTGAGAAGGTACTCTTTTGAAATCAAGCTCCAAAAGAAAAATACAAAAGAAAAATATAAAAAATATAAAAAAAATAAAAAAAATACAAAAGGAAAATACAAGAGAAAAACACAAAAAGAATATGGGAGCCTTGAAGACTAATCGAGGTATTTAAAGTGGTTCCTTGTTGGTAACTAGATGCGAATGAATCCAGATGGTTTGAATAGAAACAAAGTGCATCAAGAAAGAAAAATGTGAGTAGTGTTCAAGGAGGGTGTAGCCATTTCCCAAATGAGTATCCCACCTTTACCTAAACCTACATTACAAGCTTATAAAGTCCTTATGGGATCTCCAACCGAATATTCTTGAATGTGCTATGAATTAAAATAAGGGCAAGCCTATGGTATGATGTGTTGTAGCACTTGAAGTTTTTTTTGTGAGTGTGAGTGTCTTGGTAAATATGTCCCCCGTTTTGTCTTCGTAAATATTGCAAGTGGGGACCTTCTTTCTTCTTAGTGAGGGCACATGAACTGTGAGGCGTAACAGTAGTTGAGTTCTTGAAGTCGGGTGCATGCGCACCCAGCCGAAAGTAACATTTTGTCAAATTGATCGAGGCTCAAAGTGCACAAGTTGAGTATTTTCCATATAAATAGTAGTAACTGTTCATGACGGGTAAATGGATGAAATGCATGCTTGTAGTACTGGCACTTAACACTGTCCTTGGTCATAGTTTCTTCCGGTCTTGTAGTTTAAGTCTAGGTTAGGATAGAGCCATTTTAGTTGCTTGGGGACAAGCAAGAGTTTAAGTTGGGGGTGTTGATGTGCCGGAGAATTT
>ML300082.1:0-51670 GCA_005239495.1 Nicotiana undulata | reverse complement strand
CTTGACTGTGCAGGTATTGAGGCTGGTTTGTCTGTTCGTCCGTCAGCTGATAGGTACTGATCGTGGCGTCGCTCCACACAGTGAGCTGTCTTCTTGGCGACCTTCTCTGATATCTTGAATGGCTTCTTGACTTTTGGAAAAATTTGACTGTAAGAGGAATCACCAGTTATCTTTGTTTGCGCCAAGGAGGCTGACAAGAGTCTTTTTTTTTGGGGGGGGGGGGGGACCAATTTCATGAACCCTCGAGGCATGTTGACTGTAACAACTGAATGTGCTGGCCAAATTTGCTTTGTGCAACTGAAAAGCTCGTAGCAGATTTTGAAATCCTTTCTTGCTTGTTTTGACAAGGACTGACTCAGAGTGAATGACACAATGATGCAAAGAAACAAGTATTAACCAGAAATGCCGTGCAGAAGGACAGAAGAAAGAGTTCATTTTTTTCTTCTTCTTTTTATTTTTTTTATTTTTTATTTTATTTTGCGGTAACTAGCCTTAATGATCATGACATGCATTTTGGACTTAATGGACGATCTATCAAACTAATCAAATCTTCCCTTTCACCATTCTTATGACCTTTGAAGTTGGGCTTGTTCGCGCTAATCCTTTGCATCAGCTTCACGACTCACTTTCGAATAGTGGTGCCACGAGGGGTTTTCACCAACAAGTCTCTCTCATTTATTTTTCTCTACTTACCGTCGCCTTACAGTGCCTGTGGGGGTGTAACGACCCGACCAATCATTTTGCGTTATCGGACCCCGTTTCCCTAAATGAAACTTCTCGTAGCGGCTTATTGTGATTTATAATTTGCGGGGATGGGTGGTTCGGGATTCGGAAGTGTTTAGAGCAGTATAGGAACACTTAGTTCCTTAAGGTTGACCTTTTTGGCCAAGTTTGACTTCGGTCAACATTTTGAGCAAACGACCTCGGAATCAAGTTCGACAGTTCTAGTAGCTTTGTATGATGATTTCGAACTTACGCGTATGTCCGGAATGGGTTTTGGATGACCCGGGAGCGTTTCGACGCCAAATAGCGAAAATAGAGTTTCCTTAAGATCATAATTTGGTTTGGAATGTGTTTTTGTGTTATCGAGGTCCGAACGGAATCTCGAGACCGAGAATAGTTTCATCATGTCATTTATGACTTTCTTGCAAAATTGTGTCATTCCGAGTAGTATAATTCGGTTCAGCGCATTGAAACCCAATTCAAGAACTTAAAGTTCTTAAGTTTGATTCTAAGGGGTTTGAGGGGCGATTTTGAGTTTTAGCATTGTTTCGGGTGTTGCGAAGGCTCGAGCGAGTCCATAATATGATTTAGGACTTGTTGGTATATTTGGACGGGGGATCGGGTGGGTCCAGGTGCCTCCCGGGCATCGAACGAGGCCAAAAACCAGCAGCCTTAACTACTGGTGCACCTGAACTAGTGTGAGCGCAGGTGCGGTTGCCTAGTCGCAAGAGCGAGACCGCTCCTGCGGTCCAGGCCTCGCAGGTGCGGCCCCAGGGGAGAAGGTCCATTATCGCAGGCGCGGACATGATTCCGCAGGAGCGGAGCCGCAGGTGCGGGCCTCCCTCCGCAGGTGCGAACCCAGGCCTTCTTGGCCACTTCCGCAGGTGCGAGACCGCATGTGCGGTCCTCGAGCCGCATGTGCGAAATCACTGATGGCAGTGAGTTCTTTAAACACGGGACTTAACCATTTCTCACCCTATTTCTTCCACCATTGTCGACTTTGGAAGCTTCAGAGGGAGCCAAACGACCTAGCTACTAGAGGTAAGTTATTTCCACTCGAATGTTGGTTTAATACATCAATTCTTAGGTAGATTAACACCCTAATTAGTGTAAATCAAGGGTTAGGGTAGAAACCTAGGTCTTGAGGAATTTTAGGGAGTTTCCCCACTTATTCACCATGAAAACATACAAGAATCATATATTAATGATCCTTAGGCTATGGGTGAGTGTTTTCTTTGAGAATTTTTGGAATCCGAGTGTGCGGGCCCGGGGGTGAATTTTGGGATTTCTTCAAGACTGATGAATTTACTAAATAAGTAGGAGAATTTCCATACTTTGAGTAGGCAAGTCTCCTTTCCAACCTTGTAAGAGGGAATTGTCTCCATAGGTGATTGTAAATGATTGAAATGTCCTTACTTGCGGGGGCTACGCACGCACGAGGTGACGAGAGTCCGTGCGTAGCTACTACTATGTTATGTCGGGTAGTTTCTAGGGAACACAAGCATGCTCTTTTGTGCTTTGCATGTATTCCTACTTGTATGTGAGTTGCTTATTATCCTTGAATTGGCATGAGATTATTAGGAAGTTATGTTCAGAAAAAAACTTCATTTGTCTGAGTTCTTGACTCCAAGTGTAATCTCTGTTAAACTACTAAATTCTTGATAAATTCTGTGTATGTATATGAGCACCCGTGTCGCATGTATGATTCGTGAGCGGGGTGGCCTATTATTATGTCAACCGCGTCGCATGTTCGATTCGCGAGCGGGGTAATAGATGCATTTATGGTTCGAGTCGTTCGACCCTCGGCAGTGCACATTTAATTTTTGTGTCGCTTCGGCCGTACGCTTCGGCATACTATGTGCTATGTACTTGACTGAGAGTCTTGTTATTATTAAATAAATTGCTTCATGTGGAAGGGGAACTTGGGACTTTTTGTGATAATTGCTATTTGACTCATATTAATAAATTGCAGTTTTATATAATTGATACTTCATGCCTTAGTGATTTCCATGACTACTATTCCTATCTAGAATTATTTAAACCTAGCCAATCCATCCCCAAAATAATCTTAAAATCAACCATGTCGAGCAAAAGGAGGTCCGCTCTAGTCTCGAACCATCAGAAGGTGATCACACAAGACCGATAGATCCAGTCTACCACCACAGAATCGCCCACAGGAGTGGACACATATATAGGAGAATCCAAGGACTCGCGAGGAACATCTAGAAAATAAGAAAATAAGGCTGACACATATGAATAAGTGGATCCTGGATCAAATAGCACTGATGTCTCCATACCACGTACTGAAATAGTACCTGTGATCACGGCGTCTAAGGTCACTGCATCTGCTCGGGCCAGAATAGCATAGAATCTGGTTTATGTACCTGAAGACTGACCTCCGCTGAACTGAATAGGAGCTAGCTGAGCTCCCCCTGCCTGGCCTCCACCTCTGGGACGACCTCTACCAGCTTATCCTCTACCCCTAGGTAGACGGGGCGCCGGTGCTGAGTACGTAGGCTAGTAACTCTACTGAACAGCCTTGCCCCGAATCCTGGGACAAGTCCTCCTCATGTGGACTGAATCCCCACACTCATAACACCTCATTGGTGGCATGGCTTGCTACCCTGAAGAAGAACCCTGGATAGCTGGGAACGGTGAGAACCCTCTGGCATGGCACTGAAGTAAGGACTAGAAGACCCCTGATGACCTGAATACCCTCCGGAGGAACACTGAATGGCTGATGGGCGGTAAGAACTCTCTAGCATGGCGCTGAAATAAGGCCTCACTAGAGCACCACGGGGAGGTGGTGGAGGAGCTAAATATGGAGGCCTGCTGGGCTGACCTCTACCGAACTGACCTCTACCCCTGGTTGGGGCACCTCTGAAATCTCCAGAAAATCTAGCTCTCTTGTCCTGCTGACCCTGCTCTCTGCCCCTCGATCGGTAACCCTCAATCCGACGAGCTATCTCAACCACAAGCTGATAGGGAGTACCCATATCCACCTCTCGGGCCATGTTGGCCCTAATACCTGAGTGTAGCCCAGCTACAAACCTCCACACTCTCTCGGCATCAGTAGGAAGTATCATAAGGGCATGACGAGACAACTCTAAAAACCTGGCCTCGTAATCTGTCACTAACATCTGCCCCTGCTCCAGCTGCTCAAACTGATATCGCAACTCTTCCCTCTCTAAGGGTGGAATATACTTGTCTAAGAACAGCTGAGTGAACTGATCCCATGTGAGGGGAGGGGAACCTGCTGGCCTACCAAGGATAAATGACTGCCACCATCTGCGAGCCCTGCCCTCTAACTGAAAAGTAGTGAAATCAACTCTATGGGACTCCAAAATCCTCATGTTGTGTAGTCTGTCCCTGCACCTATCAATGAAGTCCTGGGCATCCTCGCCCTGCTCACCTCCGAAAACACGAGGGTGCAATCGAGTCCATCTATCAAGTAGCTTATGCGGATCGCCGTCCGCAACTAGTCTGAGCTCTAGTGCTGCTGCTACCGGTTGTGCTCCACCCACGGGCAATGTACCCGGAGTCTGATATACAGCCACTGCATGTCCTGCGGCCTGAGCAGTAGGGGTCTGGACTCCCCCTCCCACCTAAGATATGGTAGGATCCGCTAGAAATAGATTAGCATGTGTCATAGTGTCCATGAACTGCATCATACGGCCCATTACCTCCTGGAAGCCTGGTGCAGTCATGAAATCCATCGTAGATGGATCTGTTGGGGGCACCTCACCATGCTCCTCAGTAATGGGATCCCCTGCCGGATCCATTGGGGGTGCTAATGGAACAACTCTGGGACGCCCTCGTCCCCTACCTCAGGCTAGTGCCCTCCCCCGGCCTCTGCCACGGCCTCAGACGGCGGGGGTAGCGGCATCTCCCGGGTCAAGAGCGTCAGCTGCACGAGTCCTCACCATCTGTAAGAGAATAGAAGGAAGATATTTAGTAAACCATCGACTGTGCGATAGAATATGAATAAAGAGAGGTTTCCTAACACCCTATAGCCTCCCGAAGATAAATACAGACGTCTCTATATCGATCCGCAAGACTCTATTAGGTTTGCTTGTGACTTGTGAGACCTACGTGAACCTAGAGCTCTGATACCATGTTGTCACGATCCAAATTTCTAACTCAGGTCGTGATGGCTCCCAACATCGGAGTCAGGCAAGCCAACACTTGTTTACTAACTAGGTTACCTTATTTGCTAAGATATTCAAATGCTAGCCAAGTTTTAAAGTTATAAATCGTTAAATGAAAACGGGTAAGCGAGGCAACTTAAATCAATGTAATCCAAAATCATGAGCCAACATGTACAGTTTAGCCAAAAATACGATAAAGTCTACTATATGTGCCAGAACCTAGTGTCACAAGTCTACAGGCGACTAGTAGAATATATAAGACTAGACAATATGAATGTACTACTGTCTGAAGAGAATAGACAGAAATATCCAAAATAAGAGATAACTCCACAGTGCTGCTGAGGATCCCTAGGAGGAGCAGCTCACCGTGAAGTCAGGTCCAGAATATGCTCTCAAGATCGCGCTCCGGTCTGATAAGCAGATGCACCTACCTCAGAACATGTACAATTAAGTACATAAGCGTAGCATGAACAAATATGTACCCAGTGAGTATCCCGTCTAAACTCGAAGAAGTAGTGACGAGAGGTAGACGTGATACTTACTAAGGTCAATAACATACCTTGGCCATGCCTGATTTGCCTAAGCTGGAGTGGAGAGGTTACTCAATTAGTGCAGACAATAAAGTTATTTCCTTCCTGAAGGCTCGACATATGGTCGAGAAGGGTTGTCTGGCGTATCTTGCTTATGTGCGAGAGACCACCGCCAAGTCTCTGACGATTGATTCAGTGCCAGTTGTTCGAGAGTTTGCTGATGTCTTTCCTTCAGACCTTCCGGGCATGCCTCCGGATCGTGATATTGATTTCTGCATTGATGTAGCTCCAGGCACTTAGCCTATTTCCATTCCCCCGTACCGTATGGCTCCGAAAGAGTTGAAGGAGCATCTTGAGAAGTTATTATCTAAGGGGTTTATTAGACTGAGTGTATCTCCGTGGGGTGCTCCAATCCTATTTGTGCAGAAGAAGGATGGGTCTATGCGGATATGTATTGATTACCGCCAGTTGAAAAAGGTCACCATTAAGAACAAGTATCTGTTGACGTGCATCGACGATTTGTTTGACCAGTTGCAGGGTGCTAAGGTAATTTCTAAGATTTACTTGAGATCAGGGTATCACCAGCTGAAGATTCGAGCCTCGGATGTTCCGAAGACTGCTTTTCGTACGATATACGGCCTTTATGAGTTCATGGTGATGTCCTTTGGCTTGACTAATGCCCCAGCAGCATTTATAGATTTGATGAACAGGGTGTTCATGCCGTATATTGATTATTTTGTCATCGTCTTCATTGACGACATTTTGATTTACTCCCACAGCCGGGGAGAGTACGAGCAGCATTTGAGAGTTGTGCTCCAGACTTTGCGAGAACAGAAGCTATATGCTAAGTTCTCCAAGTATGAGTTTTGGTTGGATTCTGTGGCATTCTTGGAGCATGTAGTGTCCGGAGAGGGTATCAAGGTTGATTCTAAGAAGATTGAGGCGGTTCAGAGTTGGCCACGTCCAACTTCAGCTACAGAGATCATGAGCTTTTTGGGTCTAGAAGGCTACTATCGACGATTTGTGGAGGGTTTTTCATCCATTACAGCCCCATTGACTAGATTGAATCAGAAGAATGCCCTGTTCCGATGGTCTGACGAGTGTGAGGTGAGCTTTCAGAAGCTCAAGACGGCATTGACCTCAACACCAGTTCTAGTATTGCCTTCTGGTTCTGGGATGTATACAGTGTATTGTGACACTTCACGCGTTGTCTTGGGATGTGTATTGATGCAGGAAGGGAGAGTTATTGATTATGCTTCACGCCAGCTGAAGGTTCATGAGAAAAATTGCCCTATGCACGATTTGCAGTTGGCGGCGATTGTTCATGCTCTTAAGATTTGGAGGCATTACTTGTATGGGGTGTCTTGTGAGGTTTATACAGACCACCGCAGCTTACAACACTTGTTCAAGCAGAGGGATCTTATATTGAGGCAGCGCAGGTGGCTTGAGTTGCTGAAGGATTGTGACATCACCATTCTTTATCATCCGGGCAAGGCAACTGTGGTAGCAGATGCTTTGAGCAGGAAGGCACAGAGTATGGGTAGCTTGGCTTACCTTACGGCGGAGGAGAAACCTCTAGCCTTGGACATTCAGTCCTTGGCTAATCGCCTGGTGAGATTGGACCTTTCAGAGCCTCGTCGAGTTCTAGCACATGTGGTTGCTCAGTCTTCATTATTAGGGGAGATTAAGGCTCGACAGTTTGATGATCCGTACTTGGCAGAGCTACGGGAGACAGTGGTTCAGGGTGGTGATAAGGAGGTTACTATAGGCGAGGATGGTGTTCTAAGACTTCAGGGCCGCTTATGTGTTTCTAATGTTGATGGCCTGAGGGAGAGGATTCTGGAGGAGGCACACAGTTCTCGGTATTCTGTTCATCCTGGTGCTACGAAGATGTATCACGATTTGAAGCAACATTTCTGGTGGAGGCGGATGAAGAAGGACATTGTGGAGTATGTGGCTAGGTGTCTTAACTTACAGCAGGTTAAGTTTGAACAACAGAGGCCAGGAGGCCTACTTCAGCAGATGCCCATTCCTGAGTGGAAGTGGGAGCGCATCAATATGGACTTTGTGGTTGGGTTGCCTCAGACCTTGCGGAAGGTTGACGCGGTTTGGGTCATTATGGATAGATTGACCAAATCGACACATTTCATTCCAGTGGCTACTACTTATACTTCTAAGAGGCTAGCCCAAATCTACATTCGGGAGATAGTCCGGTTGCACGGTGTGCCGGTGTCCATTATATCAGATCGAGGTCCTCAGTTCACATCGCACTTCTGGATAGCATTGCACAGTGGATTAGGCACCCGGATAGACTCACCCTCAGACTGATGGCCAGTCAGAGCGTACAGTTCAGATATTGGATGACATGCTTATGGCATGTGTGATCGACTTTGGAGGTCAGTGGGACCAGTTCTTGCCTTTGGTCGAGTTTGCTTACAATAATAGTTATCAGTCCAGCATCGAGATGGCTCCATTTGAGGCTTTGTATGGTCGGCGATGTTGTTATCCTATCGGGTGGTTTGAGCCTAGCGAGGCTAAGTTATATGGCACGGACCTGGTGAGAGATGCCTTGAAGAAGGTGAAGTTGATTCAGGAGAGGCTCCGCACAGCACAATCCAGACAGAAGAGTTACACGGATCAGAAGGCGCGTGATGTGTCATTTATGGAAGGGGATAAGGTTCTGTTGAAGGTCTCACTGATGAAGGGTATTATGAGGTTCGGGAGGAAGGGCAAGCTGAGCCCGAGGTTTATAGGTCCTTTCGAGGTATTGAGTCGACTTGGGGAGGTTGCTTATGAGCTTGCCTTAAATCCCATCTTATCAGGAGTTCATCCGGTTTTTCATGTATCCATACTCCAGATGTATCATGCCGACTTCTCTCACATGGTTGATTTCAGCATTATTCAGTTGGATGAGAGATTGGGCTACGAGGAGGAGCCAGTTGCTATTATTGACAGACAGGATCGCCAGTTGACATCTAAGAGAGTTTTTGCTGTGAAGGTCCAGTGGAGGGGCCAACTAGTTGAGGAGGCGACTTGGGAGTCCGAGGAGTACATGCGGAGAAGATATCCGCATTTATTCAGCACTTCAGGTATGATTCTAGACCCGTTCGAGGACGAACATTTGTTTAAGAGGTGGAGAATGTAACGACCCGGCCGGTCATTTTGCGTTATCGGACCCCGTTTCCCTAAATAAAACTTCTCGTAGTGGCTTATTGTGATTTATGACTTGCGGGGACGGGTGGTTCAGGATTCGGAAGTGTTTAGAGCAGTATAGGAACACTTAGTTCCTTAAGGTTGGCCTTTTTGGCCAAGTTTGACTTCGGACAACATTTTGAGCAAACGACCTCGGAATCGAGTTTCGACAGTTTCGGTAGCTTCGTATGATGATTTCGTACTTGCGCGTATGTCTGGAATGGGTTTTAGATGACCTGGGAGCGTTTCGACGCCAAATGGCGAAAATAGAGTTTCCTTAAGTTCATAATTTTATTTGGAACGTGTTTTTGTGTTATCGAGGTCCGAACGGAATTCCGAGAAAGGGAATAGTTCTGTCATTTCATTTATGACTTGCTTGCAAAATTTGGTGTTATTCCGAGTAGTATAGGTCGGTTCGGCGCATTGAAATCGAATTCAAGAACTTAAAGTTCTTAAGTTTGATTCTAATGGGTTTGAGGGGCGATTTTGAGTTTTAGCGTTGTTTCGGGTGTTCCGAAGGCTCGAGCGAGTCCGTAATATGATTTAAGACTTGTTGGTATATTTGGACGGGAGCTCGGGTGGGCCCAGGTGCCTCCCGGGCACCGAACGAGGCCAAAAACCAGCAGCCTTAACTGCTGGTGCTTCTGAACTGGTGTGACCGCAGGTGCGGTTGCCCAGTCGCAGGTGCGAGACCGCTCCTGCGGTCCAGGCCTCGCATGTGCGTCCCCGGGGGAGAAGGTTCATTATCGCAGGTGCAGACATGATTCCGCAGGTGTGAAATCATTGATGGCAGTGAGTTCTTTAAACACGAGACTTAACCATTTCTCACCCCATTTCTTCCACCATTGTCGACTTTGGAAGCTTGAGAGGGAGCCAAACGACCTAGCTACTAGAGGTAAGTTATTTCCACTCGAATGTTGGTTTAATACATCAATTCTTAGGTAGATTAACACCTTAATTAGTGTAAATCAAGGGTTAGGGTAGAAACCTAGGGCTTGAGGAATTTTAGGGAGTTTCCCCACTTATCCACCATGAAAACATACAAAAATCATATATTAATGATCCTTAGGATATGGGTGAGTTGCTCCTCCCGGCGATCCTCAGCAGCATTGTGGAGTTATCTATTATTTTGGATATTTCTGTCTATTCTCTTCAGACAGTAGTACATTCATTTTGTCTAGTCTTGTATATTCTACTAGTCGCCTGTAGACTTGTGACACTAGGTTCTGGCACGTATAGTAGACTTTATGGTATTTTTGGCTAAACTGTACATGTTGGCTCATGATTTTGGATTACATTGATTTAAGTTTCCTCGCTTACCCGTTTTCATTTAATGATTTATAACTTAAAAACTTGACTAGCATTTCAATATCTTAGCAAATAAGGTAACCTCATTAGTAAACAAGTGTTGGTTTGCCTGACTCCGGTGTTGGGCGCCATCACGACACTTTCGACTAGTGGTGCCACAAGGGGTTTTCACCAACAAGTCTCTCTCATTTATTTTTCTCTACTTACCGTCGCCTTATAGTGCCCGTGGGGGTTTTCACTAGTAAGACTCTCTCATTTTTCTTCTTTATTTTTCTTTTCCCTTTTGTGAGCAACTTGACGGTGTTCTATGTCGTGTGGCAGCTGTTGCTCATTCCATGCTTTCTTGGGTGAGCAACTGGCAGTTTTCTATGTCGCTTGACAACCGTTGCTCGTTGCATGCTTCTCTTGGAATTCTTGAAGGCATATGGGGAGGTCTTTATTTGGAAGGTTTTTGGATAGGGTTGGAAAGAAAGGACGACATGAAGGCTCAAAGTAGATTCAAAATGAGGGGTTGTAGACTTAGAACTCTTGGAATCGACTCTTTCAAAAGTGAAATAAAATCTTTGCCCCAGTTTCAGATACTTGAGATTTTTGGATTTATTTTTTTGAATTCTTATTTGGTTGGACCGAACCGTGTAAGGCTGCCTACTTATCCTTTTTTTCCTAAGGAATTCATCTTTCTTTCTTTTTCTCATGTTTTTATTTCTTTCTTTCTCTCTTTTTTTCAAAACAAACTGCCCCAGCTTCTTATTTTTTAGGGCATAGATCTCAGACTATTCTTTTTCTCTTTCTTTTTATTTGAAAAGAAATTGCCCCAACTTTTATTTTCTGAGGGCATAGACTTTGACTGTTCTTTTCTTCTCTCTTTTTTTCATTTGAACTTTCTAAGAGTTTCCCCAGTTTGTACTCTTGGGGCATGAACTTTTCTTTTTTACTTTTGTTGTTTTTTTTTACTCTTCACTCTAAACTTGATTCCAAAAGAGAGTGGCAAAGAAAATAACACATGCTCAAAAGGGATAACAAAGGGTATAAAGTGTTTGGGTAGCAGAAAAAGGGCCTCCCATCCTCGAGAGCGCCAAACATATTATCTTTTTGCAATCACAGCGTTGATGAACATGTCTTCCTTCTTGGTGTGTCGTGGTCGAAAGACACTTTCCATCCGTTAATGTCAAACTTTCGACCAAGCTTCAATTAATTAGACATCCTCAAGCCCGATTTTCAAAATGATTTGAAGGTTGAATTTACTCGAACTTAATTCCAAAGTATTTCAACTCTTTGTTCTTCCTCAAAATTGTCTTGTTCTCAGTTATCCAATTGAAACTTAAATCAATTTGCTAAGATTTGGCCAAAACTTCCGCATGCATGTCATATCACTAAAACTATCGGAAAAGAACTAAGCATGGAATGACACAAAAGGACAAACTGCATTTCATTGAGTAGACAACAAGACAAACAACCTAAAATCCGAGTTACAACCCCAAAATAACCAGGATAATGAAAATGGAAACAAAACAAACAGACAAGACTCGCGCAAACAGAAAAGAGGGATAGAAGAGGTTGACTCAATAAAACAAATAAAATCTGGATCACAACCCTGAAATAACCCAAATAATAGAAAACATATCAAAACAAGCTACCAAGATTCCTTCCTCGTGAGGAGAGAATGACTTTTCAATTGTTAAGCTTGACATTTAGCCACAAATTTGCTCATTAGAATCAACAGAGCCTTCCCCAATTTCAAAATCATTAACTTCAGTCAACAAGTTCTCGAGAGGATTCTCATATTCCCGGTCACCGCGCATCATCCCCACAAAGTGTGCATCATCATGTGCAGGTAAGTGATTCTGCATGATATTCTGGGTGTCACTATCTTGGATCACAATTAGTTTTTCCTGGATCATCCTTTCTATTTCTCTTTTAAAATCCCGACAACTTTCAATATCGTGCCCTTGGGTATTGGAATGGTATTCACACCTTTTATAAGGGTCAAAGCTTCTTGCACGTGGGTCCACATGATTTGGAGGAATAAGTGAAATCATGTCATAATGCTTTAATTTTTTGAACAAACTTGCATAAGACCCTCCTATTGGTGTAAAATTATCTTTCAACCTTTGTTCCCGTCTATACCCCTGGCTCGGATATGGGTTATAGGGCACTTGAAAATTTTGTGGAGGCTGGTAGAGATTTTGCGATGCAGGTGCTTGCCTTCTGGAGTGTCTTGGTGATTGGGCAACATACTGAGGTGGAGCAAAAGTGTATTGTGGGTTCTGAGGTGGATAGTACTGCTCAGGGGAATCATCGGAAACTAGACGGGGATGCTCATACCTTCGAGATGTTCTCCTATGACCTCTTCTCGACCCTGATGTCATCATGGTTTCTTCATCTTTCTCATTCGTGTCACTAAAATTACCAGATTCAATTTGGACAACCTGAGTTGTGGATTTGAGAACTACTTGGCTTGTAATTTTGCCTGTCTTAAGACCATTCTCAACCATTTCCCCATTTTGATTGCTTCCGAGAAGGATTTGCCAACTGCTGACATCATGTTTTGAAAATAATCTGGCTCTTGAGCCTGAAGTAAGATAATGATTAGCTCATGGTCATCCATGGGTGGCTTAACTCTAGCCACTTGCTCTCTCCATTTAATGACATATTCCCTTAAACTTTCAGTTGGTTTCTTCTTCAGGTTGGAAAGGGAATTGCGGTCTGGGACGATGTTGATATTGTATTGGAACTGTTTGACAAAGGCCTGGGCCATGTCATCCCAGACATACCATCGAGATGTGTCTTGATCCATAAACCATTCAGAGGCTACTCCTGTAAGGCTTTCCCCAAAATAAGCCATGAGCAATTCTTCATTTCTTCCCGCACCTCTTAGCTGATTGCAAAATGTTTTCAGGTGGGCTATGGGGTCTCCCTGTCCATCATACATTTCAATTTTGGGGATCTTGAAACCAAGCGACAAACGAACATCGGGAAACATACATAGATCCCTAAAGGCAATACTCTTCTGACCTGCCAGCCCTTGCATGTTTTTCAACTGTTGTTCTAAGTTTTTCAGTCTTTGGGTCATTTCTTCCTGTACCATCTTTCGGGCACGCTTCTCAATCTTTGCATGAAGATAAAATAGGTACAAATGGTACTCAAGAGAGTGGTACTGTTCTTGTTAGGTAGCAAATTGTGACTCGTGACTTTTCTTTTGTACCATCGTCGGTTGTGGGATGGTGAAGATGGGCATAACAATAGTGGTTGTCTGGTAGGTTGTCAATGGCAAACTTTGAGAGCATGCAACAGAAGTCCCAACTGTAGTCGTATAGTTGGGAGAAAGACTGAACCCAGGTGGACAGGATTGATCAGACAATGAGACCGGAATGGTAGTAGTCGGGACGGATGTGAACTCTAGGAAACCATGAGAAGAAAAGGGCGTTCCTTGGCTATTGGCCCATGCTTGACACATTTCATCATTTTCTGTTTCAGTACTCTATTTTCCTCAACCACAGTAGACTCTTGTTGAACCCTCTGACCCTGAGTCTCATGACTGCTCGTAACATCTTCGATGTCAATTGTCATTGGTATTTTCTCTTGGACCTTGTGTTGTCAGCTTACCACAAACCGACAACCTCAAACTTTCTTCACATTTAAAAAATAAAGACACATTAGAATGGACTTAGTCGGTCCTTATTATTATTCTTACTTGTCAGCCCGGTAACCAAAAGATCATCCGGCTTTGCAACTTGTCCGATCCTCGTTCTAAATTAGGGATATGACACTAACAAAAAAGAAGTCACGCCAGCGTGCACTTCCCAGAAGATTTAGAAGACTCAGAGAGAAGAAGGGTTTCGTAACAGTTTATATACAGTTCACATAATATCAAAGCGGTAAAAAGCGGCACTTAGCACATTAGGCTCAAGCACGTAAAAATCATACAATCATGAAAGCCAATAATAACAGTTATTCTACGCTCGAATTCTGAACCCTGAACCAGAAGTTCTGGGTTCGTAATCCCCAGCAGAGTCGCCAGAGCTGTCACACCTCCTTTTTCCCGAAAGGGTGGGATAAGGGAGTTTTTCCAACTAAAGTGACAATAATCGAAATGAGATTATTTATTTAATTTCAGAGTCGCCACTTGAGATAATTTATGGTGTCCCAAGTCACCGGTTTATTAAATCCCAAATTGAGGAATAAATGACTCTATTTAAAGTCTGCGAAACCAGAAGACCGGGTAAGGAATTCTGTTAACCCGGGAGAAGGTGTTAGGCATTCCCGGATTTCATAATTTTAACACGGTCGCTTAACTATTATTAATTATCGTAATTATCTGACTAATTACATATTTTAAATCCTATTGTGCCTTTTTAAATTTTTAGCCGCTTTTAATTATTTTAAACAATTATGGAGTTTACTTAAACAAGTCGCGGTGTCACGAACTTGTTATTTTGTACACATTGAAAATCATGCCACAAGAACCGTACCCACGATCTACTACATGTTTATTTTAATTTTTGAAATTAGGAGGTCGAGTCACGCTGGCGTGCACTCGAATTTTGGAGTTACGTATCTATGACTATGCCATGGGAACTGTACCCATAGTCACGATAATTTTTTATTTATTAATTACTCCCAAAGAAAACTAACAGTTCAAAATTTGATTTTCGACATTTGAGATTTAATTGTAATAGATCCACGATTTTTGGAAATTGTTTGAACAAGTCGCGATGTCGCGCACTCGATTATTTTTGTGCACATTGCGAATCGCGCCACGGGAACTGTACCCGCGATCTATAACATGTTTATTTTAATTATTTTCGAAGTTCTGATTGGGTCACATGAAATGCACACCCGAATGAGATTTACGTATCACGATTATGCCACGGAAGCCGTGCTCATAGTCGTGATAATTTAATTACGCGTCTAAAGCAAACGACGATGTTCCTGAGTAATTTGTTTTCTTAAGTTAATTTAAGATTCAAATGGGACGGTCATGAGTTGTGGAAATTTATAACTATGACCCACCAAAATAATCTTTTCATCATAAAGCAAAGAGACCATACAGTGAACGTAGATATTGAAATAATTTTTTTTGAATTGTTTCATATTATCTCCAAATGTACTAAGGTTTAAAGCAGTAACTTTGTGATCGGCCTTTTATTTGAAAAATAAAAAAAGTTAACAAGTTTGCACCGGTACCAAATTCCAAACTTAAACTAATATACAGCAAAGGCATGTTCTCTTTCCCAGCATGTTACTTTACAAATCACAGCCAAAGAAAACTAGTTCATCTAAATTATCACCACAGACCCAAAGTAACTTAAACAGATTATGTACCAAACTTAAACTAATATTTTTTTAGCATGTAATTTTAAAGAGAGAATGGCATAAGCACACGACAATCATTTTTAATTATACAAAAGGAGAGAACAATAAGAGAACAAAAACCACAGAAGGACGACATATTTCAATGATATTGATTTCAGAGGACAACAATATATATCTATAAACATGATGATAGAATGAGATAAAAGTGGAAGAAGTGGACCTTCTTTGAAGCTTTGTGAACATATCAATAAATAAAAACTCCGGATGGTTTACAATATTCATCGTAATAGAAAATATACAGCAGCCAAACGGGATGATCAGAACTAGCTTCGAACCAACGACCCGGACTAGAACACCTCAACTCGAACAGAGCATCTCATCACAACTCCATTGATTTAAACAAAATCCAGAAGAAGAAGCTGAAAATTTTTTGATTTTTGATTTTTTGATTTTTTGATTCTTGAATGAAATTAAAAACTAAAAAGAAACCAATTTTTTTTCTAATTTTTCTGTCCCGACTTTTCTCCCAATTTCTATTCGAGAATTTCTGCCCAAAAAAAATCCTCCTATGTGTGAGTCTAAGTGGATGAATATGTAGTTCAGTATGTGTATACGGATCTAAGAAAAAATGAATGTTATGTGCATGGTTGTGTATTTTGATTTCTCTGCTGAGAATGAGAGAGGAAGAAGAAAGGAGGATAGGGAAACGACACTGTATTTTTTGGTTGAGGGGGGGTCCTATTTTTTTGTGTCCAATTAGGTCTAGAAAATGCTAGTTTTAAAAAGAGAGGTTATTGGAATGGGCTAGGTTAGGAAAATTTTAGGCCATGCAAAATTGGCCCATCCGATTTTTAAGAAAAGAAAGTCCCATTTTCTTCCAATTTATTTTCAAACGTGGTCATTCAAATTTCCTAAGGCATAACCACTGCTATTTCATCTGCAGCTCTTACCGTTGAAGGAATAAGTATTGCTTTGGCTTGATTGCTTTCACCAGGTCTAGCTAGGCTGGGAGTCGATTAGCCCGAGTTGTGTTAAGATAAGTGGCACTTGAATTGGAAGTAGCCATCGGCCAGGTCTTGGATAGATCTCAAGCGGGCTTGAACTGCTTTATTCGGTCTTCAGCTGGCCTACGAGGCTGCTGAAAGAGAAGAAAAGGAAAGGTGGTACTAAAAAGGGACTGCTACCAATTAGGCTAGAAAGAAGACAGTAAGCGCCGGGTAAAGTGACTTACTTGAATGGTGAGCTATCCTATAAGATCGGGATGAGGAGTGACCTTTTACTGGACCTCGAGGATCGGCTTAAACTTGAAACTGCCTCAGAAAACTTAATTTTTCAGCATTGTACTACTTACTTTTTCCTAACAATTAACTAAATTAATTTAACTAAAAATGCATATGAAATTACTAAATATTTTTTGTTGTAATTTTAATGTATTAATCCTACAACTTGATGAGTACTTGATTACTAAAAATGCAAATTAAACCTAAGATGACATGAAATAAAATGTGATAACTTTTTTATAATTTTTCTATAATTTTAAAGTATTAAACATGCATGAAATGCAACTAAATGAAGAAAAACTCCTAAAATTCATAAAAAATTATTTTTGAATTATTTTTAGGAGTAATTTCCATGTGGGACAAAAATTGGGTGCTCACACACATTTTGCAGCTTCTCGTAATAAAAATTTGATGTCGCCATTTTGATGAGAACGAGAATTGGAGCCGAAGAGGATTGACGACGACAAAGGAGTTGGATACACTTTAATATAGTACTTCTTCTTCGACGAGTTTATCTTCTATGGAGAAATATTCGCGTTAAGAGAGAGGATGGAGAAAAATCTGAAAGAATGTGAGAGAAAAATAATATAACGAGTATTTTATGGCTTAAGGGTAGGAGGTAACCATAAATAGATATTTGGCTATAAAAATCAAAAGGTATCTATGAAATATAATTTTTAAAAGGGTAGTTTATTTAAAATAAATAAGGTATCAACCTTTGCTATAGGAGGTAAAAATTATATATATATATATATAATACAAACATGTATACATTGTGATATACAAAAAAATATCAACAGATACCTCTTTGTGAATAATACAAAGTTGTCGAAATTTTGAGAATAAATTAAATTTGCTATTTACTCAACAACCAAAAACAGCGTGAAAATCAAAAAACAAAGCAGCAGAAACATAACCTTTGGTATCTACTAGGGTTTTTAGTTGTAGGAAGAGAATAATCAGAAAAGATATTTCTTTCGAAGAAAAGAATAAAATAACAGGAGAAAGAGAGGAGGGATAGAAAATATTAACCAAAATCATTTTTCTCGTTGGAAAAAGAATAACAATTTCGCGTATTATCAACCTCCCTAAACCATGAGAGAGAGGAGAGTTAGAAGAAGAATATGGGGGGGGGGGGGGGGGGGGCAACAAAATAGAGGTAGATCTGGGGTTACGAGGAGAAGGAATAAGTAAGTTGTGTTATAATTACTTATAAATTGAATTGTATTTTAGGTGAATATCTATCTTTTAGAGAGTTTTTCACTTTGAGGCTAACTCATTTTTTTCCTATAAATAGAGATGTTTTATCCCATTGTAATCTCATCTCAAAATCAATATAATTCTCTTTTTCTTTCTTGGCAATATTCTTCATTCTTTATTTATTATATTACACGTTATCAGCATGAGACTCTACCGTCTCAAGAAGCTCTTTAAAAAGACTAATGTATAATTTTTCTCCTCTTTTAGTTATGACTGATATTACGAAACGAAAGTTCGTTGCCCTTGAAATTTCGAACAAGTGCTTGGAGTTTAAAAACGATTTTTGAGTTTGAAAAGAGTTGTTTGAAATAATAGTTTTGAAAAGATGATTTCAGAAAATGATGAAGGACTTCGGTAAAACAGTTCATTAAAGAGAGAAGCAATACAACTACAACCAGTAGGTAAAGAAATCATGAAAGAGAAAACACAAACAAGGGTAAGGAGTTGGGGACAAATAACTTTGATATCAGCAATAGAACAGAGTTACATATTCTCATAGTTATCACATAATTGTGATATAGTTGTCACAAAATATCATAGATTAATAGAGTCAAGATTGTATAGCATTCAGGTGTCATGAGAGGCAAGTTCATAGCATAGGGAGTTAAACATGAATGAAAGCATAAAACAATGGTCAGGTCAAGGTAAGAAACATTGACCTATAAGCAAATAAGCATGCCAGAGTCACAGAATGAACAGGAGACATAGTAGACTAAAAGAAGAGAGGGGGGATAACAGGGCATGCTAACGACACAAGACCTCAACAATTACAGGGAATCACATGGAAAGCAGAGTACATATTCAAACTTAACAAAAGGGAAAGACATTATGGGGTCATGCTAATTACATGGTAGGTAGTAGAACCATAAAATAAAACACATAAGGAACAATAAGTACATAAACAAGAACTGGAGCATATTGTATATAGATGCTATAAATCTAAATCGGAATCATACCAGTCGAATGACAGGAAATATCAAAGTGCAAAGAGATATAGAGCAGCAACAACAGTATGCAGAATAAGAGGGCAGCAGTAGGACAATAGTATGCAGAAGCACATGAGAAATAGAGATGTGTATGAAAACATGAAAAGTTTAGAGCAATATACTTAGTGGTCAGTGCTCTCAAATCAGTGTGTGTTATAAGTGTAAGTGTCGGTCAAGAGTGTCAAGAGTCTCAAGAGTGTGTGTTAAAGAAAGAAGACATGGTCTTTATATAGTTTTTGCAAACGAGTAGTGCATAGGCAAATTATGGAAATAACAATCAATCGATACCAACCAAGATAATTGGACTCCTTGAATTAAGGAGTCTAGTTCAAACGGTAGAGTCAAGGCTAAATAAGGAAAAGAAATCAGTTTATAAGACTGATTCTGTCAATTTAGGACAAGGAAATCACATAGTACATAATAAAGGCCAAATACATAGTGTGTAATTAAGGAAAGTTGAACTAACCGTGTATTTATAAAGTAAAACTAGGGTATCAGTTTGAAAATCAATTGAGGGGATCTCGGATTCAATTGCAATCACAGGGAATCCAAGATACTTAAGGAAAGCAATCACATGAATATGGAAAGAATTAAAAATTAGTACAGAATTACAGAGGGAATACACAAGATCATGTATTTAAGAAAAACATCACAAGCCCCGAGACTTTTACACAACAGTCAGTATAAAATCAATAGGCAGAAACCAATAAGGTAAAGGCTGGACCTATTAGATGTTTAGACAGCAGTCACAGATCAACATAAAGAGATACTCATAGAATAGCAGGAAATTAGAGGTCATAACAATGAATTAAAGCAAAAGTCATAAAGAACACACGAGTACACATAGTCAAACAATAAAGATCAAACTAGAACACTAGGGTTTCAGCAATAACAGTTTAGGCAACAAGAAATCATGAGATAATGCTTAAACACAGTATAGGTGACTAAAATCAAAAGGAAAATTGTTTTGAGAATAGGGTCGAGAAACCCTAGTTTTTGAAATTGTTAAAAACGAAACTTTTCCGGTGAAAAACATGAAGAACTCCATAGTATCATAAATATAAAACGGATCTTAAAAGAAAACCCAAAAATACAAAAGGTTAGGGTTTCGTGGAACCCAGAAAAGAGGGCAAACCTCGTGAGTGACCTCGATTTAGGCTAGGGAGATTGCAAACTTACTCGAACGGCCGGGGGGAGGGGTGGCCGAAAAATGGCAAGAGACCCAAAGGGGTGAGTGAACCGCTCCAGGTTCGTCTGAAGAGCTCAAGATATCATTGAGTAAGTGAGGGGCGAGCAGATGGTCAGGAGGTGGTAGATAATCAAAGTTCCGGTGAGAATCCACCGGAGAAGACGATTGGAAGCCATTGGAGAGGGTGAAGTCAAGAGACTTCTAGAGAGTTGTAGAGATAGAGAGAGACAGAGAGATGAGAGGTGAAACGTCTCGAAGAGAATGAGACGGGGAAGGGGGGGTTAGGTTAGAGATATTTTAGGTAAGTTAATTCTGGACCGTTGATCTATCTTGATCAACGGATCAGATGATCTGAAGGGTTGGGCCGGGTATAGTTATAGGATTGGGCTGGGGTTTAATTAAAGATTGGGTTGGGGTTCAATTTTGGCTAGATTTTAAAATAAAAGTGGCTAGATATTAAATACCCAAAAAAAAAAATTTAAACCAATAATTGTACAAAAAATGAAATTGAGTTTAAATAGATGAAATTAAGGTGATTAAATAATATTAAATACAAAAAATGAATAATTTTTGAATTAAAGTAGCATAAAGTATACAATTGGGCTATAATTGCAAAATTACTGCAATTGAAATTAAATAATGCCCAATTGGCTAATTTATGAAATAATTGAATCCTAATGGACAAAAAATGATTAAAAATAATATACCGAGCTGTGACATATTTTGAAATTATTTATAACATAATTATGAATAATTATTTAAATATGAAATATTGAATAATTATAAGAATAATTTAATAAAATAGGGAAAATAGGGAAAAATGCTCATTATTTTAAATAGTGATTTTGAAAGCTTATATGCAAGTTAAAAAAAATAATTTGGAAAAAATAAGGTATCAACAGTTGCCCCTCTTTACCGGGGAAGGATGAAAGAGTTGTCGGGTAAAAATATGATGGCCAATTTTGACCGAGTGGAAATTGGATGAGAGACTTAGGCCGCATCATGGTTTCTGGGTTGCCTACATATCCCTGATTTTATAGGAATCAGGCCGTATGTGGTTTAGGAATCACCGGTGAAGTATACTGGTGACGCTTGACAAGAACGGACGCAAGGTGCGAGGTAAGGTAAAAATAGGAAGGTCTATGGGGTCGTTTTAGAGAACTGGAGCGGTCTGCTCCTTCCTAGCTGGTTGTCCTGGCCGGATTACTTGCAAACAAAAGACAAGCGTATATTGTGCGTAATTTAAACATGATGCAGATTCCCGTTGGACTATGAATGTTGTCTTCGGACGGTTGAGGATGACGTCCTTAGACCATGATGTTCGGGGCCATGAATCGCTTGATGCGGGATTCGCAGGCTATGAAATGATGTTCTCGGGCCATGAGGATGGTGCCTCCGAACGATGATGCCTTTGAATAATGATATGCAAGTTGATAAAAAGGATCCTCGGGCCATGAAATGATGTTCTTAGGCCATGAAGATGGTGCCTCCGAATGATGACACCTTTGGATAAGTTGGCGATATTTCAGCCCATGAAAAATGCAGTAGCATGATGCTAACAAGACAGAGCTTAGTCTTACGAAATTAGAAAGGGCAGAGTTTAGCCCGAAAGGAAGCAAAAGTAAGTAACAGCATGAAAAGTGGTTGCTTTGAAAAGTAAATGAGAGGTAGCATGGAACCTCGGAAGGCAGAATGGTAGCCTTATGCAAGGAAGGAAATAAAAATGCAGAGAGGGAGGTAGCGTGGAACCTCGGAAGGCAGAATAGTAGCCTTATGCAATGCAGGAGATAAAATGCATAGATGGAGGTAGCGTGGAACCTCGGAAGGCAGAATAGTAGCCTTATGCAATGCAGGAGATAAAAATGCAGAGGGAGGTAGCGTAGAACCTCGGAAGGCATAATAATAGCCTTATGCAGTGCATGAAATGAGAATGCAAAGGGAGGTAGCGTGGAACCTCGGAAGGCAGAGTAGTAGCCTTATGCAATGCAGGAGATAAAATGCATAGATGGAGGTAGCGTGGAACCTCGGAAGGCAAAATGGTAGCCTTATGCAATGCAGGAGATAAATGCAGGGGGAGGTAGTGTGGAACCCTGGAAGGCAGAATAGTAGCCTTATGCAATGCAAGAAATAACATGACAGTAAGGGTTCTTAGCTGATGATAAACTGCGGTGATACGATTGTTGCGAATGAAGCGTTGTTTTGCGATGATAATAAGCGTCGGCATGTGCGACGAGTTTGAGAGCGTGTTTTGGAGAGATATAAGTCCCGCGGGGGATAATAATATGTTTAGGTCTTTCGCCGTCCTCATGCCTGCATCCAAAGAAAAATCGTGAGTTATGTAAATGGGGGAAAGGTCAGTTCGCATTCCCGCTGGCTTTACTTGGCTCGCTCGTTTTGATCATGATATATCATTGAGGTAGCGTTTGCTAAACAAGCTGTTCCAAAAATAGGTATGCATGATTTTGAAAAGATATAATATAAGCATATAATTTAAAATACTTTTAGGTGAATCTACGACTATGACGCAGTTCGAGACATTGCAAGTTTTCTGCAACAGAATTTTGAGGGTCCTCCTCAAAATTCTACCCCGGTTTGATGGGTGAATACTTCTGGCGGTTGCTTGTGCGGCGATTGGCTGAACTTGCTTCAGCATTTTGAGGGTCCTCCTCAAACTTCTGCCCCGGTTTCCATTTGCGAGGGGGGGAATGAGATTTTTATTAAATTGTGACCGAACCCATATGGCTGCCTACGTATCCCCTCTTAAATGGGAATCAGGTCAGGCGTAGTTCAATTTACAACATTGAGAAAAGCGTAAAGAGTTACACATAGTAGCGCTTGATTGCATCTGAGTTGATTGGTTTTGGCCAAATTTCTCCGTCCATTTCTGCGAGTATAAGTGCTTCTCCTGTCAGCACTCTATGAACCATGTACGAACCCTGCCAGTTGGGAGAAAATTTCCCTTTGGCTTTATCCTGATGTGGAAAGATTTTCTTTAACACCAGCTGCCTCGGTGTGAAACGTCTCGGCTGGACTTTCTTGTTGAAGGCTCTGGTCATCCTGTTTTGATATAATTGGCCATGACAGACTGCGTTCATTCTCTTTCCGTCTATGAGGGCTAGTTGTTTATAACGACTCCTTACCCATTCTGCGTCGCTGAGCTCAGCTTCTTGTATGATTCTCAGAGATGGAATCTCAACCTCGGCAGGAATAACAACCTTTGTACCGTAAACCAACATATAAGGAGTTTCCCCAGTCGATTTGCGGACTGTGGTGCGATACCCCAACAAAGCAAATGATAATTTCTCATGCCATTGCTTATGCTTCTCTATCATTTTTCTCAATATTTTCTTGATGTTTTTGTTGGCAGCCTCAACGGCTCCATTCATCTGGAGTCTGTATGCTATGGAGTTCTTGTGTTTGATTTTGAATGTTTCACAAATGGCTTTCATCAAGTCACTGTTGAGATTAGATCCATTATCGGTGATGACTGATTCTGGAACTCCGAATCGACAAACAATGCGATCGCGGACGAAATCGGCCACGACTTTCTTAGTAACTGCTTTGTAGGATGCTACTTCGACCCATTTGGTGAAATAATCAATGGCAACCACAATGAACCTGTGTCCATTAGAGGTGGCAGGCTCGATTGGTCCAATAACATCCATGCCCCAAGCGGCGAATGGCCATGGTGAACTTGTTGCATTAAGCTCACTCGGAGGTACCTTTATCATATCCCTATGTATCTGACATCGGTGGCACATTCGGACATACCAGATGCAGTCCGTCTCCATGTTCATCCAGAAATAACCGGCTCGAAGTATCTTCTTCATCCATCCAAATTTGATGATAACCAGCGAAGCAATCTACGAATGACTGTAACTCATGTTTGGCGCAGTTTTCCATCAGAATGTGTATATTTTGGAAAAGGGAAGTCATCTTTTGGACTGGCCCGGTTGAGATCCCGGTAGTCGACACAGACTCTGACCTTCCCGTCCTTCTTCGGCACGGGTACAATGTTAGCTAACCATGTCGGGTACTCAACTACCCGGAGAACTTTGGCGCTGATCTGCTTGGTAACTTCTTCTTTGATTTTTAAACTCATGTTGGGTTTGAACTTTCTGAGCTTTTGCTTTACCGGTGGAAACATTAGATTGGTTGGCATTTTGTGAGCCACAATAGATGTACTTAGACCAGTCATGTCAACATACGACAAGGCGAATATGTACTCATACTCCTTTAAAAACTCTGTGTATTCCTTCTTTTCTGATGGCGACAAATGAATGTTGATGCGTGTTTCCTTGACGTTCTCTGAATTCCCATATTGATAACTTCAGTCTCGTCCAGGTTGGACTTAGGTCTGTTCTCAAAGTTCTCAATTTCCTTGACAATCTCGTCGGGTATATCATCTTCCTCTGAATCAATGTATGTTTGTTGCGTTGTCTCATTGCACGTCACAGTCATTGGTTCATCAAGATAAGTAATAGTAATGTTGTATTGATAAAGTAATGGGAGAAAACAGTAGAAAATAAATATGAGATTCATAAGGAGATTGGAAATGCTTTGATAAAACGAATAATTGTTTTGAACAATGAAGATCTTATTGCAGGAATTGAAAATGCAGAAAAGGAAAGAAATTTATTTAATAAACAGTAAATAGTGCTTGTTCATTAGCCTTGCTACCCCGAGGCTCTGCGGGATTTGGTCGTACGGATGGACCAGTTCTTGAGACGAGCTCCTCTGCTCACTGCCTGTATGGAAGGGCCTTCCTCCCCCTCCTCCTCGAGAACAACACAGCAATCCATGTCCCCGTCGTCTAGAAACAAGTTCCTCACTGCCGCCAGTGCTTCTTCTTCGTCGGACCCATAGATGATATCAGCCTGCTGGAAAGTCTGCTCCAAATGAGGTATTGGATGCTCCAAGGGGTAATAGTGACCGCGCCATGGGGGGGACCAGTTTTTGAATTCTTTCCATGTATACTCATACCCCAGAACGAAAGTGGTACCATGTTTCTTGAGTTTTATGGGCTTCGTGATCCCTTGGATGTTCTTACCGAGCCCTTTGCCTGGCTCGTATCCTCCATAATTAAAGATGCTCTCGATCTTGCTATCCCACCATTTGTCCTTGTCGATGGAATTGACTCGTTCAATATGGTGATAAGTTCCTCCACCCAGTTTTCTCTTTCCATCAATTACAGGGATAGTCTGGCGATTGTTTATAGGGTTGCTACCGTCTCCGTGGATGATCACCTCTTGGTGGTTCCACTCGAATTTTACTGTGTGATGTAGTGTTGATGCTACGGCCCTAGCAGCATGGATCCAGGGTCGTCCTAATAACAAATTGTAAGATGTCGGCATATCTATCACCTGAAAGTCCACCTCGAACCAAGTCGGTCCCATATGCAGACTTAGACTGGTCTCCCAAATGGTAGACCTTTGAGAACCGTCAAAATCTTTCGCGTTGATCGCTCCGTCCTTTATCTCATGTAGTCCCTTACCCAACTTCTTGAGTTTTATCAGCGGACATATGTTGAGACTGGACCCTCCATCGACAAGAATCCTGGTTATGAAATAATCTCCGCATTGCACGGTGATGTGCAAAGCCTTGTTATGTCCCAATTTTCCCCGCTAGGGATGTTGTTCGGTACATAGGCTTCACTCAACACTTTCAACAAAGCATTTATGTGTGTCTTAGAGTTCTGCAGCAGAGAGAGAATGGATATCTGTGCTGGTGTCTTGTTCAGTTGGTCGATGACATCTGAACCCATCACAATGAGGGGAGGCCGGTTGGCAGCCTGCTTGTTTGACTCGGCCAGATGCTCAGGGGTATAGACTCTACAAGTTCTTGTCATACCCTGTGCTGCGATGGCTTCTTCAGACCCGTTTTTACTTTTCCTTCTCGCCTCGACTGTATAATCCTAAGGGACAATATTTGAATAGAAAGGTGGCGTGGTTGACATCGCCATCGGGACTGGTGAGACTATCCTTACTTCAAATGGCACACGGGTTTTGGGCGGCAAGACTGCAACCTCGAAGGGTGCAGGTGCATTTGCCGGAGACATGAAATCAACCTCAATCGGCACTGGTGCCTTCGCCTTTGCAGGCGGTGCTGCTTCAAACTCAAGTGTGATAAACATATTCACCTCAGCATTCTCAGATGGTTGGATCAGGACTATGATCGGGTTGAGAGTAACTGCAGGTTTCTTTGGGTCATCGCCTTCTACGATCAACCCGATTGACCCATCGGGATCCCAATCATCTTCTATCCCAATCATATGGATACCTCCGCCCAAATGGCATGGTAAAGGATTGTTACGAACGTTCGGAGCGGATTCCTTGGCCACAATAATCTTGTTATCAATAAGGGTTTGTATCTTATCCTTCAGAGAGCAGCATTCATCGATGATGTGTCCTTTCATGCCAGAATGGTATGCACAGGATTTGTTTGGGTTAACCCACTGAGAAGGGTTCTCAGGGGTGACAGCATGGATAGGTGTGACATAACCAGCAACTTTGATCTTCTCATATAGCTGGTCAACGGGCTCGGCTATGGCAGTGTATTGTTGTGGAGGGCGACGATCAAAGTTAGGGCGAGGCCTAGGGAAGTTTTGACGGGTAGGGGGCGACTAGTAGTGAGATGGCTGGGAGTTATAGGTGTTGTAGACGGGAGCGGGTTGGGAGTATTTGGGTGAAGCGGGTTGATATGTGGGTGGTGGAGCTTGGTACGTGGGTGGTGGAGTTTGGTATGAAGATGAGGGTGCTTGGTAATTTGGAGCGGGTTGATATGTGAATGGAGGTAAGGGATAGACCTGGTATTTAGGCGGGGATTTGGCTTGTTGTGAAACCATCACGGCTCCCACATCCTTCTTTCTGGACACACCACCAGACTGCAGAGCTTTATTAGTGGCCTGTAAAGCTTCAAAGTTGGTAACCATACCATTCTTGATACCTTCTTCAATCCGCTCTCCCAATTTGATAATGTCGGAGAACTTTTGACCCTCAACCATCATCAGTCGTTCATAGTATTGCGGGTCCTGAGCCCGAACAAAGAATTTGTTCATCTGTTCTTCCTCTAAAGCAGGCCTGACTTTGGCAGCTTCCGACCTCCAACAAGTAGCATACTCGTGAAAGGTTTCTGTGGGTTTCTTCCTTAAGTTCTGGATATAGAACACATCTGGTGCGTTCTCTGTGTTGAATCTAAACCTGTCCATGAAGTTTGTTGCCATACCTACCCAGTTGGACCACTTCTTGGGGTCTTGGATGATATACCAAGATAACACATCTCCCTTCAAACTCCTCATAAATAGCTTCATGCGGATCCTTTCATCTTTTCCTACGCCAACCAATTTGTCACAATAGGTCCTTAGGTGGACCCTTGGATCACCAGTACCTTCGAACATCTCGAACTTTGGAGGTTTGTACCCCTCGAGCAGTTCGACATCAGGTTGTATGCATAGGTCTTCATAGTTCAGACCTTCAATCCCCTTGACTCCTTCAACACCCTGGACTCGGCTAGCCAGCTTCCTAAGTTCCTCATCCAGATTCTTGATAAGCAAGTCCTTCTCATCGGACTTAGATGTATGTGTGACAGGTGGGGTGGAGTGAGTCACAATCTCCACGTAGAGGGGATTGTTGTAGGCAAGGAGGTGATATTTTGTGTGAGTCTGAGGTCTCGGGGGTGGAGGTGGAATGTTGTGGCAAGTGTTGCACTGTGCTGGGAAAGTTTGGTTCTTTGGGGGAGTGGCGTGACGATGAAGTGCAGGGTGATTTGGCTGTTTTGGGATATTCTGTGGAGGTGTAGGAGTGACGTCATGGATGTTGAGGGAAAAAGACAGATTGGCCAGATTCAGGACTTGATCAAGCTCTTTTTGAAATTTTAGCAACTTTTGTTCCAGTGGTGACATGTTCTCATGCAAAACCTGAATACCCCAGCCATCAGTGGCCTCTACTCGCTCAACCCTATTTTCCTGTCAGGCGTCGCTGGATTCTTCCATCTTACTTTTGCCTTTGTCTTTTCCCCTGGGAGGACTAGGATGAGGAGTAGGAGGAGGGCCCTCGGATCTTGTGCGATAGACTGATGATGCCAGAATGCACGAACTAACCTTTGGGGAGGGGAATAATAAATAAAGGAAAAACAAAAGGTAACGAAGTCAGTGAGGATTATAAAGAATATTGCGGTAATTTTAAATACGTAATGCGAAAATGTAAAACGCATCCTAAGTTGGGGAACCTCTTTGTGCCCGAGGTAGGCCTAGCGACAAATTAATTTGGAGAACTTGAAATGCTAAATGCCTCATTTTATTGATGATAAAAAATAGGCCAATCTCAAAATGACTCCAAATATGCGAAAAATAAAAGTCATTATTGGCCGATGGCCTTATTACATCAAAGGAGACAAAATAAAGACACCCCTATCTACTTGGTCCCAGAAGGCCCTTCCCCAGATTCGGCATTCCTGCTCCCTTCGATCAGCTTTCCCAACTCGCGAAGCCCCAGCAATAAGTATGTCCTGGCTAGATAACCTCCTTCGGCTCCTTCGGCCTTTTTGCAGTCCTCGATCCTCTTGATGAACTTTTCCTCCAGCTCGACTATACCTTGCTCCAAGTACCCTAGCCTCTTGTTGGAGCTGATAGCCATATCCTTCCATTCCTCGATCAGCTTTTTGCTGGACTCATGTATCTGATAATGATTATTCTCACATTCACGGAGCCTCTTGCGTAGATTGTTGAATTTAACTTGCGCTTCGGCCTTCTCATCTTCTAACCATCTTATATAGAAAGGAGTACAACCGGCATGATACCTGTCTAGCTCGATGGTGTATTTCTCAAGTACAATCTTGCAGTGCCACAAATGCTGGGCTTGGCACTTGTGAGGGTTGTCGTCATCCTGGAAGTCTGCTCGAAGATGTCTCACCTTCTCAACCCTAGGTATAACCTGCCTCCTCCCTGCTTGCCTCATAACTCGGAGAGGGACGTTAGGGTACGTTCCCCTCACACCAATAAATATTAGAAATGAAGCGTCTCGGGATCGGATGATAAATTCGTCCGTTGGGAACCATTCAAACATCCACTGAATCTGGTCCTCGGTCAAATTCCCCAGTAACTCAACCCATCCCTCGGCATTTTTCGGTTGAGAGAACATGTCTGGAATATAGTTCATTCACTTTGGGTGGTGGAAAGCGATATGGTCATCCCAGATTCTTCGATGGATGTCTTGTCGGTAGTCACCCCTTTGCAGATGTTCAGTGAGCCAAAGTTGAAGTAATAAGTTGCAACCTTCGAAATGCTTTGCTCCCCGTTGACACATTCTTAAGGCTCGGTATATGTCTGCAATGATCATAGGCACAATGCCGAAGTCCTGTCCGTTGATCCCTTCCATTAAAGTCTTAGTGACCATGGCCAACCTAGTGTGAATCCTCTCCTTCTTTGTCAGGAACACCATTAAACCCAGAAAACAAACCATGAAAGCAAACACTCGGCGATGGACATGCCCCAGAGAAGTGAGGGTGAACTCGTCCTGATAGGTGCGGTATGATTTGCTATGACCGAACCTCTCGTACAAGTAATCAAAAGGGATGTACGAATCCTTTAAACATACCAAGTTCGGATTTTTCTTCAGACCCAACATTTTGAGAAAACCCAGGCCTGTGCGATTCTCAGGCATCAGCAACCCTAGAGATTCCCAAGCCAAATCGGCCAAACCTCCTATTTCTTCCAACAGCGGTGTCATTTCATTGTTTCCAAAGCGAAATACCGACCGATCGCAATCCCAGAATAAGGTAGCAGCCTCTATCATCATTCTATTAGGCTGAATATCCAAAAGAGAGGGAAGGTTGCCCAAGTGTTTCCTGACGAGTGTTTTGTCGCTGGAGTGAAGATCCTCCCACCAGTTTAACAATTTGGAGTGGATATTGGCGACCATGCCGAATCTGGGGGTTTCGTGCCTCATTTCTGCAAAACAAAGAGGGTTAGGCCCTTACCCCCACCAGACTCGACTATTTAGTATCAATAATTAGCATGACATTTAGTTCTCCAAATAAATGAACAGAATGTGAAGGCATCTGTTTGGGTTCCAGGGAAACCCAATGGACTTAGGACAGGGCTATCTTAAAGGCTATTGTGCGAACAACACATTAGCCTGGCTAGGTTTGACCATGATGCATACAACATTACAATGGAGTAAGGTTTCTATGGGGTTTTAGACCGGTACCCTTGAGCGGACAACTCAAGGGGAAAGGCACAGAACTGTCGACTGCACCGCTAATCGACTAGTTTTATCGCAAATACGCCTTTTTGAATTTAAGGGGTAGTAATATTGGAAGATCGCAACCACTCATTGTAAGAGTAGCTATAGGATTTTGATTGGAACGAGTGGAATATGAATGCGGAGCATGATATGCAATAAATGACACTTAAACAAGTAGGAATGTATTTTCACATTGAAGAAAGCGGTAAAGAAAGGAAATACAGCAGTTATAATTGAAAGTAATTACAAAGAAAACATGAAGATATGTCAGTTTCGTTCAGGTGAAATAAATACTTGCAAAAAAAAAATTAAATAGTTAATAGCATATAACTGGGAATAGGGAAAGGTGCAAGCATTTAACAAAATTAAGGGTCCAAATTCACAAAGCGACTTGTAATGGTAAAAGCCTAGGGAATATCCCCAGCAGAGTCGCCATGCTGTCGCGCCCTCCTTTTTTCTCGCACGGGTCAGGTACGCGGAGATTGGGTTTTATGACATTCTGGACAACTCCTTAAAGGAAAAGGTTTAAGGAAGAGTCACCACCTAATGATTTTATGGTGCGTTAGGGCACCTAGAATAACTAACTCATAAACTAGTTTGCATTACCAGAGATTGGGTAAGGGCTTGAAATTATCCCGAGGGGAAGGTATTAGGCACCCCTTGAGATCCACAACTGTGGATCCCGGCCAAATGGTTTCGTGGATTTTGGACAGTAAACAAATGACAAGCAAGGCTCACGTAAGAGGGGTTTTCAAGTAAATACTGAAATTACTAAAAGAAATTAAAGAATAACAAAGTAAAATCATTTGAATGAAAATGTCCTAGGTTTTAAAGTAATACGGATCACATCAATGCAATACCCGGTATGTCACTCCTCGAAGAGGGGCTACACGTGGTATTAGCGCACCGGTCATCATATCCATATTCTACCCTTCCTACCCCGCTAACATATTTAAACGCGTGTGTTGGTCAGGAAGCTTATTGCGTGCTGTTGCCCGTCCCATCCTATCAGTCCCGGAGGGTATTTAGGACTACTATTCCTACAAGGTGAGTACTGGGTTTAACCCCTAAGTTTAAAAAGGATAAAATTCTAAACGACAAGTAAGAAGCAATTAGTACATACACATAGGGATACACATAAACAAACTTATGGCTCATATACCCCTCCACAAATAAGACATGTAAACAGCACGTCTCAAACACAATAATGAAAGTCTCAGATTCAGAACCTAAGCAGGAATTCTAGGTGTGAAGACAGTAGCAAATAGCAGGGTTTAATGAGTTTCAGAAAAGATGATTGATTTTAAAACCATTGTGGTTAATAGGCAGTGTACAAAAGTAGTTACTGATTTTTGGTTTTATCAAACGTTGTGCCTAAGGTTTGCCTAGGCGTCTGAATATATGCTGATTACCATTTTAAGATATAGGTCGAAGGCATGTCTTTCAGACTTGGTTTTAGTAAACAGGTGATGAGAGATGCATGTCCTATAGGCATGGTATCTAAAATGCAAGTAGGGCATTAAGTATGAAACCAATTTTAGTTTAAATGCAGAAAACGTTTTTTAACCATTTGAAACATATTTTAGCGAGGTTATTAGCTATATAGACGATACGGGGGTCTGATTATTGAGCCTAATACATGATTTCTAGGTGTGAGATTCCCAACACAAGATTTTGGAATATAGGCTTGCTGAAAATGGATTCCTAAGATAACATGGTCATTAATGAAAATATTAATAACTTGATTGTAATTATACGCCTAAGCAGGATATCTAGATGTGAGTATGCATGTAGTGGCAGTGTTATTGAAACATTTGTTTTAAAATTATACCAACTACGAACAAATTTTCTGAATGAGGCAGCAATTAATATCAGTATGTTTTGTTATCTAACATGATTTTCTAAGTGAGCAAGGATGTGATGAGATGCAGACCTAAGCACATGACTTCTAATGCAGATATATCCTAAGCAGGATCTCTATTGCACACAGAGGTAAAAATAAATCCTAAAACATGGTTCCTACCCAAAATTATACTAAGCATGCATAGTCCCACCCCTTTCAATATCCAGCCCCGGAGTTATTTTTTAAAAATAATTATTACAGACCAGTATTGCATGAATTACACAAATGAATAAGAAAAGTCAAGAAGCTAGACTATAGAGAGCCTAACAGTAGGCCCAAATACCAGATCCTCTTGACATATGCCATGACCCTTTCAACCCAAGTGTGCCATAGTCTTTGAGGGCCTCAGAAGATCCTGGACAGTGCCTCACACCCAGGTACCCTAGCCAAGGATGAGTAAGTGCAGTGTAGAGTGCCATCCTTGTGTGTAAAAGTTCAATGGGTACTCAAGGTCCCCAAGGCAATGCTCACACGAAAGGGGCAGAACCTAGACTCTAAGAGTAGTGGGAAGTGCTTGGAGTTTAAAAAGGATTTTTGAATTGAAAAGAGTAGTTTGAAATAATAGTTTTGAAAAGATGATTTCAGAAAATGATGAAGGACTTTGGTAAAACAGTTCGTTAAAGAGAGAAGCAATACAACTACAACCAGTAGGTAAAGAACTCATGAAAGAGCAAACACAAACAAGGGTAAGGAGTTGGGGACAAATAACTTAGATATCAGCAATAGAACAGAATTACAGATTCTCATAGTTGTCACAAAACATCATAGATTAATAGAGTCAAGATTGTATAGCATTCAGGTGTCATGAGAGGCAAGTTCATATCATAGGGAGTTAAACATGAATGAAAGCATGAAACAATGGTCAGGTCAAGGTAAGAAACATTGACCTATAAGCAAATAAGCATGCCAGAATNGGGGGGGGGATAATAGGGCATGCTAATGACACAAGACCTCAACAATTACAGCGAATCACATGGAAAACAGAGTACATATTCAAACTTAACAAAAGGGAAAGACATTATGGGGTCATGCTAATTACATGGTAGGAAGTAGAACCATAAAATAAAACACATAATGAACAATAAGTACATAAACAAGAACTGGAACATATTGTATATAGATGCTATAAAGCTAAATCGGAAACATACCAGTCGAATGACAGGAAATATCAAAGTGCAAAGAGATATAGAGAAGCAACAGCAGTATGCAGAATAAGAGGGCAGCAGTAGGACAGTAGTATGAAGAAGCACATGAGAAATAGAGATGTGTATGAAAACACGAAAAGTTTAGAGCAATATACTTAGTGGTCAGTGCTCTCAAATAAGTGTGTGTTATAAGTGTAAGTGTCAGTCAAGAGTGTCAAGAGTCTCAAGAGTGTGTGTTAAAGAAAGAAGACATGGTCTTTATATAGTTTTTGCAAACGAGTAGTGCATAGGCAAATTATGGAAATAACAACTAATCGATACCAACCAAGATAATTGGACTCCTTGAATTAAGGAGTCTAGTTCAAACGGTAGAGTCAAGGCTAAATAAGGAAAAGAAATCAGTTTATAAGACTGATTCTGTCAATTTAGGACAGGGAAATCACATAGTACATAATAAAAGCCAAATACATAGTGCGTAATTAAGGAAAGTTGAACTAACCGTGTATTTATAAAGTAAAACTAGGGTATCAGTTTGAAAATCAATTGAGGGGATCTCGGATTCAATTGCAATCACATGGAATCCAAGATACTTAAGGAAAGAAATCACATGAATATGGAAAGAATTAAAAATTAGTACAGAATTACAGAGGGAATACACAAGATCATGTATTTAAGAAAAATATCACAAGCCCCGAGATTTTTACACAAAAGTCAGTATAAAATCAATAGGAAGAAACCAATAAGGTAAAGGCTGGACTTATTAGACGTTTAGACAGCAGTCACATATCAACATAAAGAGATACTCATAGAATAGCAGGAAATTAGAGGTCATAACAATGAATTAACAGTTCAGGAAACAAGAAATCATGAGATAATGCTTAAACACAGTATAGGTGACTAAAATCAAAAGGAAAATTGTTTTGAGAATAGGGTCGAGAAACCCTAGTTTTTGAAATTGTTAAAAACGAAACTTTTCTGGTGAAAAACATGAAGAACTCCATAGTATCATAAATATAAAACGGATCTTAAAAGAAAACCCAAAAATACAGAAGGTTAGGGTTTCGTGGAACCCATAAAAGAGGGCAAACCTCGCGAGTGACCTCGATTTAGGCTAGGGAGACTGCAAACTTACTCAAACGGCCGGGGGGAGGGGTGGCCGAAAAATGGCAAGAGACCCAAAGGGGTGAGTGAACCGCTCAAGGTTCGTCTGAAGAGCTCAAGATATCACTGAGTAAGTGAGGGGCGAGCAGATGGCCAGGAGGTGGTAGATAATCAAAGTTCCGGTGAGAATCCACCGGAGAAGACGATTGGAAGCCATCAGAGAGGGTGAAGTCAAGAGACTTCTATAGAGTTGTAGATATAGAGAGAGACAGAGAGATGAGAGGTTAAACGTCTCGAAGAGAATGAGACGTCCCCAAAAAAATAGATAAATAATTAAATAAACAGCCAATAATTGTACAAAAAATGAAATTGAGTTTAAATAGATAAAATTAAGGTGATTAAATAATATTAAATACAAAAAATGAATAATTTTCGAATTAAAGTAGCATAAAGTATACAATTGGGCTATAATTGCAAAATTACTGCAATTGAAATTAAATAATGCCCAATTGGCTAATTTATACAATAATTGAATCCTAATGGACAAAAAATGATTAAAAATGATATACCGAGCTGTGACACATTTTGAAATTATTTATAACATTATTTATGAATAATTATTTAAATAAGAAATATTGAATAAACATGAGAATAATTTAATAAAATAGGGAAAATAGGAAAAAATGCTCATTATTTTAAATAGTGATTTTGAAAGCTTATATGAAAGTTAAAAAATAATTTGGAAAAAATTGGGTATCAACAGGCATATAACGAACAGACAAGAGATCATTACAAAAAGGAATACTGAATCAAACCAGATTTGGTTCAAGTAAAAAGGGTCTGAAACCCTAAATTAGGTAAATCCCAAAGTCAGTAAAGAATAATGGCAAAGAATCACGTATTAACACAAAAATGAACGTAGAAAAGGATTACTCAAAAGAAACATAGGATTGCACCAGTTTAGTTCAAGTAAAGGGGTCTGAAACCCTAAGTTTAGGTAAACCACAAAATCGGCAGAAAATAAAAGCAAGAACCACATATTAGCATAAAAATAAACATAGGTAGGAAATTATTCAAAAGGAACCCTAGAATCGAACCAGATTTGGTTCAAGTAAAAGAGTCTGAACCCCTAAATTAGGTAAGTGACGGGAATCCACAAAAATAAGCAGATTCAAAAGTAATAGAATGAATATAGACGGAAAAATGCTAGAATTCAGAGTTTGAACCAGTTTAGGTTTGAATCGAAGAAAAATGTGGGACCCTAACCTTTAGGGTTTAGTGCGAATAGCGAGATATGAGAGAATCGGTACAAAATAACGTGTTTGGACTAGAGGTTGTCCAGATTCTAAAGACAAATATAGATTTGGACATAATCAAAGCGAGGTACTTGCCATGTTTAGGCAAGTACCTAAGTTATTCCATAATATGGCACCAAATAAGGGAAAAACACTGAAATGTTAAGGGAATAGGGAAAGAATCCCATTAGGAACGGGATTTGAGGGGATTTGGGTGAGGCGACGGAATTAGGTTCATCATTGGAGGGGAAATAAGGGAGGCGGATTTAGGGAAATTAGGGTCGGGGTATAGAGGAGGGAGATATAAGGAAAGAGGGTGGTTGTTTATGGGTCGTTGATCCTTTTTTATCAACGACCAGGATTTAAGCGGACCGGGGTCGGGTTTCAATTGAATGGGTAGGGTAATTGGGTTAGGAGTATTGGGCTTGGGCTGGTTTGGGTAGTTTTAGGGCCGAAGTTAATTAAAAAATGGGGCCAGATTTTAAATACTCAATTTTAACCAACAAATAATTTGAAAAAATAATAAATAAATAATAAAAATATCATTTGTGCACCGGTACAAAATAAAAACAATTATTTAATGTTATAAAAGTATAAAAAGTTATTTTTCGCATAAATAAAGTAATTATAAGTACATATAGGCTATTATTGCAAAATGTGCAATTTTAGCCTTTAAAATACAAATGTAATTATAACAAATGTACTAAAAATATTAAAAACCTATTATGGGTGTAAATGATGAGTTTAGATGACAAAATTATCATAAAAATAATTTATAAGATAATTAATGGGTATTTATATAATAAAAATAGAGAAATAAATTGATTTAAAGCCTTCAAAAATTATAGAAAATTATAAAAAAATGCTTGTTCATGCTTAACAATGAAATTTGGTGAAAAACGGAGTTCGTTCAACGTGATTCGGACATCCGGTTGAGAAATTATGAACTTTAAGAGTTTTGTTGAAAATGATGAGTTTTGAGGTTTAATTCATAGATTTACATGTTATTTTCATGATTTTATCGCACGAGCAAGTCCGTATAATATTTTTCGACTTGCGTGCATGATTTGTTTAGAGCCCCGAGGGCTCGAGTGAGTTTCGGATGGGCCACAGGGTGTTTTTCACTTTAAAAGAACTGCAGGTTTTTCAGTATCTGGTGTCCAGGTTTTTGTACTATGCGATCACATAAGTATAACCACGATCGCATAGTGTAGTCTTCAGGGGTCCCATGCTTTGTGTTGTACGAACACAGCTCCTGGTGTGCGATCGCGAAGCACTGTCCAGGTAAGTTGTGCGATCGCACAGTGTTCTACGCGACCGCACTGTGTAACCCCCCTACCCTGTGTGAACACACACCCCCACCCGCGATCGCACTGCCCCAGCCCCTTACCCTGTGCAATCGCACCTCATTACCTGCGATCGCACAGTTGCCCAGCCCAGCTATTATAAATATCGAATTAAATCCGGACAGAACCCTTTGTTCTCCAATTTTTTGAGGTTCCAGCCCTAAAAACGAGTTTTCTTCAACAATCTTCATCCCCAATTCATATATAATAAATTCCAAACCTTGTTCTTTCAATTCCTTACTATTTTGCATCACTTTTAAAGCAAAAACAAAGAATTTTCATGGTACAAATCAAGGATTTGGGTAGAATTAGGGAGTTTGGTAAAAATTGAACTTTTATATCAAATTAAGGTCGGATTTTAAAACTAATAGCAAATTTGGGTTCATGGGTGAATGGGTAAACGTAATTTTGTCCGAACCTCGAGTTTAGACCAAGTGGGCCTGGGGTCGGGTTTTCACTTCTTTTGACAAAACTTAGGAAAATTTTTATCTTTCAATAAATTTAGTTCCTTTAGAATTAGTTAATGATATTAAGTTAATTTTAATTAGATTCGAGCAAGTTAGAGGTGAATTCAAAAGGAAAAGCAATAATTGAGGAGTGAGTGGCCTGCGGAATTGAGGTAAGTGTTTGGTCTAACTTTGGCTTGAGGGAATAGGACTCCCCACTTGTTTGTTATGTGAAATGTATGGTCGTGGTTTATAGGTGTGGTGACGAGTGTCTATGCACCACCAAAATTGGGTTTTAAGGATGATCCCCTTTCTTGTTCTCCACTTATTTGATCATTGTCTTAACTGTTATATGTCCATTATTGTTTCTATGACTATTTGGACTTGTTGAATTATTGTTAGTTATTGTTGTGACTATTTGGAAAGAGTATTGGTTGTTTGAGCTGGTTTTCTTTTGATATGAACATGGTGGAGAGGTTGGTATTGTTTTTAGGAAATAAATGTATATATTTTGATAGTCTCGTTGGCTTCATGGTTGAGAGGTTATTGACGAAGTTATGAGAAAAATGCAATTTATTATTTATTATTGTTGAAACAAAAATATTGTGAAAGGCTTGGCCTGCATTGTTAAAATTATGAATAAATTGATATGATATGTCTGGTGGGAGCGGGTTGCACGCCGCAACAAGGAGTGATAAGGGTGGACAGGTGGGATCGGGTTGCACGACGCAACAGGAGTAATAAGGGTGATGTTTTAGGGAGGAGCAATAAGGGAGGACAAGTGGGAGCGGGTTGCACGCCGCAACAAGGAGCGATAAGGGAGGACATATATATTTTACTAGTTCTTAAAGAAAAAGAAAATAAAAGATTTGAAAAGTTAAAATGTCTATTTTACTACCCTTTAAATATTTTAGCACTATTTTTATTCAAAGTTATAGTTTGAAACTTTGAAGAGTTATTGAGAATTGGTTATAGCTGAGTTATTTTATTTCGTGGCAGTACTTATTTACCTATTTGTTTAGATTTCTTTCTTGCTTTATTATTTATTGTTGTTATCGACGTTGAAGCCCGACTTAGCCCCGCTACTACTTCGTCGAGGTTAAGCTCGGCACTTACTCAATACATAGGGTCAGTTGTACTGATACTACACTCTGTGCTCTTTTGCACAGATCCAGGTACTAGTCAGCAGTAGAGGATTTCAGGATGATCACCCGATTCATTTGGAGACACGAGGTACATCTGCCTGCGTTTGCAGATATCCGAGAGTCTTCTCCTATATCTACATACACTGTTTATTTTATTCTAAACAGTTACACTATTTCATTCAGCCATTATTTGTAGTATTCTTTAATAGTTCGTGGATTGTGACACCAGACCCTGGGGTAAACTTAGAGTTATTATTATAATTAGTTCGTGGTTCGTTTCCTTTAATTGGGCATTTTCATTATTCTATTTTATTGGTGCTGGGAATTACCCTATTTAAGTCCTTTTGAAATTGAGCTAAGTATGCTGAGGTAATTAATTAAGATATTTCTAACATTGGCTTGCCTAGCAAATGTGGTGTTAGGCGCCATCACGATCTCTAAGGTTGGGAATTTGGGTCGTGACAAGTTGGTATCAGAGCTCTAGGTTTACTTAGGTCTCACAATCCACGAACAAGCTTAGTAGAGTCTGAAGGATCGGTACAAAGACGTCTGTACTTATCTCTCAGAGGCTATTGAGTTAGGAAACAACTCCATTTTTATTTCTATTCTATCGTGCGAATTCTTGTACCTCAAATACTGATTTGGATTCTTCTATTCTCTCGCAGATGGCGAGAACACGTGCTTCATCTTCCGCTGACCAGAATTCTGGACCTCCAGCAGCAGCAGCTCCTACTAGGGGCAGAGGCTGAGGCCACGCCAGAGGCCGAGGTAGGGGCAGGACTCATCCCATTGCTCAGGCAGTAGCCACAGCTGAGGAACCCCAGATTGAGATTAATGAGGGTGTTCTGGCTCAGACTGTCCCAACGGGACCAGCTCAGGTTCCTGAGGGGTTTATTGCTACCCCAGTTCTTTAGGATGCTTTGGTCCGTTTAGTGGGCCTTATGGAGAGTGTGGCCTAGACTGGCACTTTTTCTGTTACAGCAGCCGTATCTCAGGCTGGAGGAGGGGTCCCGACTCCTACTACCCACACTCCAATTCAGACTACTCTTCAGGTTCAGACTCCAGTGGCCAATCCCATTGGGGTAATTCAGCCAGTTGCAGCAGTGTCGCCTGCTAATGGGGCAACCATGTCATCAGATTCTTTGTGGAGACTTGACAGGTTCATTAAGCTATCCCCTGTCCATTTCAGTGGTGCTACTTTAGAGAACCCTCAGGAATATCTGGATAGTTGTCATGAGGTGTTGCGTAATATTGGTATTTTGGAGACCAATAGGGTCGATTTTGCAGCTTTTTAGATGTTTGGTTCCGCCAAGAAATGGTGGAGAGATTATTTGTTGACTAGGCTAGTGGGATCACCAGCTCTGACTTGAGATCAGTTTCTTATCTCTTTTTGGAGAAGTTCTTACCTGTCACTACTCAAGAGGATAAGCGTCATCAGTTTGAGCGACTACAATAGGGTAACATGACTGTGACTCAGTACGAGACTCGTTTTGTGGATTTGTCTAGACATCTTATTCTTATATTGCCTACAGAGAGGGAGAGGGTCAGACGATTTATTGATGGCCTTGCTCAGCCCATCAGGTTGCAGATGGCCAAGGAAACAGGGTCCGAGATTTCTCTTCAGGATGCAGCTAATATAGCTAGGAGGGTTTAGTCAGTTCTTGGGATGGGAGGTTAGGGGTCAGACAAGAGACCTCGTCATTTCGGTGTTTTCAGTGGTGCCTCATCTGGAGGCGGGACTTCATTTAGTAAAGGCCATTCATCCAAGACATTCCATTCAGCGCTACAGGTTTCACATGGTACTTCAGGGGGTCGTGGTTCTTATGTACCTCCTTCTACTCAGCCAGTCTACAGTTCTCCTTCAGCTCCTATTAGTGCACCTCCTCTGCAGAGTTATTATCGTGGTTAGCCGGTTCGTCAAGGTCAGTCCTCGTATCAGGAGGGATGTTTTGAGTGTGGTGAATATGGGCATGTTTGGAGAGCTTGTCAGAGATTTCTGAGTAGTCAACATCAGTACCAGGGTTCTCGTGCCATAGTTCCGGCACCAGCTGCAGTACCACCTGCCCAACCAACAAGGGGTAAGGGTCAGGCAGTTAGAGGTAAAGGCCAGAATGTTAGAGGTGGAGGACAGATAACTAGAGGTGGAGGTCAATCTGCTAGAGGTGGAGGTCCTCCTAGAGGTGTGGTTCAGGGTGGTGGGGCTCAGCCCCGACTATATGCTTTTCCAGCCAGGCCTGAGGCAGAATCCTCTGATACTATTATTACAGGTATCATCTCAGTTTGTGATAGAGCTGCTTCCGTTTTGTTTGATCCGGAGTCTACTTATTCGTTTGTTTCCTCCTATTTTGCCTCGTATTTGAATGTGCCCTATGATCCCTTGAGTGTTCATGTTTATGTGTCTATACCGGTGGGGGATGCTATTATGGTAGATCGAGTATATCGTTCGTGCGCGGTAGTCATTAAAGGTCTTGAAAATAGTGTTGATCTTTTACTTTTAGACATGGTTGACTTTGATATTATATTGGGCATGGATTGGTTGTCGCCCTATTATGCCATTTTAGACTGTCACGCCAAGACGGTTACTTTAGCCTTACCGGGGTTGCCTCGAGTAGAATGGAAAGGGACTCCTGGTCATCCTCCCGGGTAATTTCATATGCTAAGGCTCGTCGCATGGTGGAGAAAGGGTGTTTGGCTTATTTGGCTCATATCTGTGACTCTGATGTTGAGGTATCTTCTATAGAGTCAGCAGCTATCGTGCGTAAGTTTCCTGAGGTATTTCTTGCAGACCTGCCGGGTATGCCGCCCGACAGGGATACTGATTTCTGTATTGATATGGCTTTGGGAACTCATCCCATTTCTATTCCTCCATATCGGATGGGCCCACCAGAATTGAAAGAACAGTTACAAGATTTTCCAGATAAGGGTTTCATAAGACCCAGTTTCTCGCCTTGAGGTCCACCGGTTTTGTTTGTAAAGAAGAAAGATGGGTCAATGAGAATGTGCATAGATTACAGGCAACTGAATAAAGTTACTATCAAGAATAAATATCCGTTGCCAAGGATTGATGACCTATTTGATCAGCTTCAGGGTGCTAGGGTGTTTTCAAAAATTTATTTGAGGTTAGGCTACCATCAGCTGAAGATTAGGGCGTCCGATATCCCTAAGACATCTTTTCGTACGAGGTATGGGCACTATGAATTTTTGGTGATGTCTTTTGGTCTGACTAATGCTCCAGCGGCCTTTATGGGCTTAATGAATCGGGTTTTTAAGCCACATCTGGACTCTTTTGTGATCGTGTTCATTGATGACATTCTTATATACTCCCGCAGTCGGGAAGAGCATGAGCAACATCTCCGTATAGCACTTCAGATTGTGAGGGATAATCAATTGTATGCCAAGTTTTTTAAATGTGAGTTCTGGTTAGATTCAGTAGCCTTTTTGGGTCGTATTGTATCGGCTGAGGGTATTCAGGTTGATCCTAAGAATATAGAGGCAGTCAAGAACTGGCCTAGACCCACCACAGCCACGGAGATTAGGAGTTTCTTGGGTTTGGCCGGTTACTACCATCGTTTTGTGGAGGGGATTTCATCCATAGCATCCCCAATGACTAAGTTGACTCAGAAAAGTGCCCCATTTACATGGTCAGATGAGTGCGAGGCGAGCTTTCAAAAGCTCAAGACAGCCTTGACTTCAACACCGGTGTTAGTATTACTATCAGATTCGGGTTCTTTCACGGTGTATTGTGATGCTTCTCGAGTTGGCCTTGGAGCAGTGTTGATGCAGGATGGCAGGGTGATTGCGTATGCGTCTCGTCAATTGAAAGTCCATGTGAATAATTACCATGTTCATGATTTAGAGTTGGCAGCTATTGTTCATGCTTTAAAATTTTGGAGGCATTATCTTTATGGCGTGCCGTGTGAGATTTTTACTGACCATCGCAGCCTTCATTACTTATTCAAGCAGAAAGATCTAAATCTGAGGCAGCGGAGGTGGTTAGAATTGTTAAAAGATTATGATGTCACTATATTTTATCACCCGGGGAAGGCCAATGTGGTGGCCGATGCATTGAGTAGAAAGGCGGTGAGTATGGGCAGTCTTGCGTATATCCCAGTTGGCAAGAGACCGTTGGCTTCAGACATTCAGACTTTGGCTAATCAGTTCGTGAGGTTGGATATTTCTCCCAGCAGTGTCCTAGCTTATACTGTCGCTCGGTCTTCTCTAATTGATCGTATCCGAGAGCGGCAGGATGATGACCCATATTTGGCGATCCTTAGGGACACGGTTCGGCACGGTGATGCCAAGAAGGTTATAGTTGGAGATGATGGCGTTTTGAGGATGCAAGGTAGGTTGTGTGTGCCTAATGTTGATGACCTACGTGAATTGATCCTTGAGGAGGCTCACAAATCCAAGTATTCTATTCACCCAGGTGCAGCAAAAATGTACCAAGATTTGAAACAACATTATTGGTGGAGAAGGATGAAAAAGGACATTGTGGCTTACGTGGCTCATTGCTTAAATTGTCAGCAGGTAAAGTATGAGCATCAAAGACCTGGTGGTTTGCTTCAGCAGATAGAGATTCCTGAGTGGAAGTGGGAGCGTATCACTATGAACTTCGTGGTTGGGCTCCTACGGACTCAGAAGAAATTCGATGCGGTTTGGGTTATTGTGGACAGGCTAACTAAGTCAGCACACTTCATTCTAGTGGCTAGTACTTATACTTCAGAGTGGTTGGCTGAGTTATATATTCGGGAGATAGTTCGCCTTCATGGTGTGCCCGTGTCTATCATTTCTGATCGGGGTACGCAGTTTACTTCACACTTTTGGAGGGCAGTTCAGCGTGAGTTGGATACCCGAGTGGAGTTGAGTACAACATTTCACCCTCAAACTAACGGGCAGTCCGAGCGTACCATTAAGATATTGGAGGACATGCTCTGCGCTTGTGTTATAGACTTTGGAGGTTCATGGGATCAGTTCTTGCCGTTAGCGGAGTTTGCTTATAATAATAGTTATCAGTCGAGCATTCAGATGGCTCCTTATGAGGCGTTATATGGTAGACGGTGCAGATTGCCAGTTGGATGGTTCGAGCCAGGAGAGGCTCGGTTGTTAGGTACAGACTTAGTTCAGGAGTCCTTAGATAAGGTCAAGGTTATTCAGGAAAGACTTCGTGCAGCTCAGTCTAGGCAAAAGAGTTATGCCGATCGTAAGGTTCGTGATGTAGCATTCATGGTTGGAGAGAGAGTATTGCTTCGTGTGTCGCCCATGAAGGGTGTTATGAGGTTTGGGAAGAAGGGCAAGTTGAGCCCTAGGTATATCGGGCCGTTTGAGATTCTTGATAAGGTGGGGGAGGTAGCTTACAGACTTGCATTGCCTCCAGGGTTATCCTCAGTTCATCCGGTATTCCATGTGTCTATGCTCCGAAAATATCATGGTGACCCGTCCCACGTGTTAGATTTCAGCTCTGTCCAGTTGGACAAAGACTTGACTTATGAGGAGGAGTCGGTAGCTATTTTAGACCGGCAGGTTCGCCAATTGAGATCTAAGAGTTTTCCTTCAGTTCGAGTGCAGTGGAGAGGCCAGCCCGTTGAGGCAGCTACTTGGGAGTCTGAGTCAGACATGCAGAGTAGATACCCACACTTGTTCGCCACTTCAGGTAATTTTCTATGTCCGTTCGAGGACGAACGTGTGTTTTAGAGGTGGAGATTGTGATGACCCAAGGGGTCATTTTATAAAATTAGACTCCGTCCCATGCTTAATAGCCATACAAAGACAAAAATTAAATACCTCGATTTGCGTGCGTAGTCCGGGCATGAAACCGAAAAGCTTTTATGTGAAAATATGAGAAATAGAGATTTTTAGAATTTAAATTTGATAAAAGTTGACTTTGGTCAACATTTTGAGTAAACGAATCCGGATCCGAGTTCCAACGATCCCGGGAGGTCCGCAGTAAAATATGGGACTCGGGCGTATGCCCGGAAATGAATTCCGAAGTCTCAAGCCTTAGAAATCAATTTTTGAAAGAAATTATTTTGTTGAAATGTTTGAGAATTAAAGAAAAGAAATAATGCTAAAAATCATTGGTATCGGGTCCGTATTTTGGTTCCGTAGCCCGGTACAGCATTGTTATGATATTTAAAGGTTAACTGTGAAATTTGGCGAAAAACGGAGTTCATTCGACGTGATTCGGACATCCGGTTGAGAAATTATGAACTTTAAGAGTTTTGTTGAAATTGATGAGTTTTGAGGTTTAATTCATAGATTTACATGTTATTTTCATGATTTTATCGCACGAGCAAGTCCATATGATGTTTTTAGACTTGCGTGCATGATGTGTTTAGAGCCCCGAGGGCTCGGGTGAGTTTCGGATAGGCCACGGGGTATTTTTCACTTTAAAAGAACTGCTGGTTTTTCAGTATCTGGTGTCCAGGTTTTTGTACTATGCGATCGCATAGGTATAACCGCGATCGCATAGTGTAGTCTTCAGGAGTCCCATGCTTTGTGCTGTGCGAACGCAACTTCTGGTGTGCGATCGCGAAACATTGTCCAGGTAACCTGTGCGATCGGACAGTGTTCTACGCGGCCGCACTGTGTAACCCCCCTACCCTATGCGAACGCACACCCCCACCCGCAATCGCACTGCCCCAGCCCGCTTACCCTGTGCGATCGCACCTCATTACCCGCGATCGCACAGTTGCCCAACCCAGCTATTATAAATATCGAATTAAATCTGGGCAAAACCCCTTCTTCTCCAATTTTTCGAGGTGCCAGCCCTAAAAACGAGTTTTGTTCAACAATCTTCATCCCTAATTCATAGGTAATAAATTCCAAACCTTGTTCTTTCAATCCCTTACTATTTTGCATTACTTTTAAAGCAAAAACAAAGAATTTTCATGGTAAAAATCTAGGATTTGGGTAGAATTAGGGAGTTTTGTAAAAATTGAATTTTTATATCAAATTAAGGTCGAATTTCTAAACTAATAGCATATTTGGGTTCGTGGGTAAATGGGTAAACGTAATTTGGTCCGAACCCCGAGTTTAGACCAAGCGGGCCCGGGGTCGGGTTTTTACTTTTTTTTTATAAAACTTGGGAAATTTTTATATCTACAATAAAGTTAGTTCCTTTAGAATTAGTTAATGATATTAAGTTAATTTTAATTAGATTCGAGCAAGTTAGAGGTGAATTCAAAAGGAAAAGCAATAATTGAGTAGTGAGTGGCTTGTGAAATTGATGTAAGTGTTTGGTCTAACTTTGGCTTGAGGGTATATGACTCCCCACTTGTTTGTTATGTGAAATGCATGGGCGTGGTGTATAGGTGTGGTGACGAGTATTTATGAACCACCCAAATTGGTTGTTAAGCATGATCCTCTTTCCTGTTCCCCACTTATTTGATCATTGTCTTAACTGTTATATATTCATTATTGTTTCTATGACTATTTGGCCTTGATGAATTGTTGTTAGTTATTGTTGTGACTATTTGGAAAGATTATTGGTTGTTTGAGCTGGTTTTCTTGTGATATGAACATGGTGGAGAGGTTGGTATTTGTTTTTAGGAAATAAATGTATATATTTTGATAGTCCCGTTGGCTTCATGGTTGAGAGGTTATTGATGAAGTTATGAGAAAAATGCAGTTTATTATTTATTATTATTGAGACAAAAATATTGTGAAAGGCTTGGCCTGCATTGTTAAAATTATGAATAAATTGATATGATATGTCTGGTGGGAGCGGGTTGCACGCCGCAACAAGGAGTGATAAGGGTGGACAGGTGGGATCGGGTTGCACGACGCAACAGGAGTAATAAGAGTGATGTTTTTGGGAGGATCGATAAGGGAGGATAGGTGGGAGCGGGTTGCACGCCGCAGCAAGGAGCCATAAGGGAGAACATTTATATTCTATTGATTTTTAAAGAAAAAGAAAATAAAAGTTTTGAAAAGTTAAAATGTCTTTTTTACTAGCCTTTAAATATTTTAGCACTATTTTTATTCAAAGTTAAAGTTTGGAACTTTGAAGAGTTATTGAGAATAGGTTATAGCTGAGTTATTTTATTTCGTGGAAGTACTTATTTACCTATTTGTTTAGATTTCTTTCTTGCTTTATTATTTATTGTTGTTATCGATTATATCGTTGAAGCCCGACTTAGCCTCGTCACTACTTCGCCGAGGTTAGGCTCGCCACTTACTCAGTATATGAGGTCGGTTGTACTGATACTACACTTTTTGCTCTTTTGCAGAGATCCATGTACTAGTCAGCAATAGAAGATTTCAGGACGACCAGCCGATTCATTTGGAGACACGAGGTACATCTGTCGGCGTTCGCAGATATCCGGGAGTCTTCTCCTCTATCTACATACACTATTTTATTTTATTCAGAACTGTTACACTATTTCTTTCAGCCATTATTTGTAGTATTCTTTAGTAGTTCGTGGATTGTGACACCAGACCCTGGGGTAGTCTTAGAGTTATTATTATAATTAGTTCGTGGTTCGTTTCCTTTAATTGGGTATTTTCATTATTCTATTTTATTGGTGCTGGGAATTACCCTAATTAAGTCCTTTTTAAGTTGAGCTAAGTATGCTGAGGTAATTAATTAAGCGATTTCTAACATTGGCTTGCCTAGCAAGTGTGGTGTTAGGCGCCATCACGATCTCTAAGGTTGGGAATTTGGGTCGTGACATATCCATCATATGTTGGACAATTATATGGTCCCCAAGTATCTACATGAATTAAGTCAAACACTGATCTAGTTGAGATAAAGCTTGAAGGAAAAGGGAGTTTAGATGTCTTGCCATTGGACGAATAACACAAGGAACTGAAGAATTTGAACATGAAGAAGCATAGATAGTTAAACATATTACTTAATGGCATATGGCCTAGTCTATAGTCCCATAACTTCTCTTTTACATTGGAATCAAAAAAAGTGAAACAAGATCCTAAAACTGGAATGGAAGCAGACTTCCTTTTGGAAACAAAAATACTTTTAGACTTAGACAAACTACTGGAAACTGCTGCTTTCTGTCTTGATCTCAAGATGTAGAGTCCTCCCTCCTCTTTACCAATCTCCATAGGGCTCTTCATTGAAGGGCCCTGCAGTAGAAAACAAGAAGAAGGGGTGAAAAAAACCTACTGATGGAATTGTTTGCACAACTTGTGCACAGACAACAGATTGTATTTGAAAGATGGAATATATAAAATATTATGCAGGACCAGGTTAGGTAACAGTGAAATGGAACCTGAATGAGTAACTATAACTCTATAAGAATTAGGTAGGTTTACCATAACTTGTTTTGGTAAGCCTTTAAAATGTATGAAAGATTGTTTGTCAAATATCATATGTTGAGTTGCTCCACTATCTAAAATTCAAGAATCACTATTAATATTAATGAAGTAAGCATAAGTATTGAAAAACTTTGCTATACCAGCACAACTGAGATTTGCATAAACATCAGAGGTACCAGCTCTTTGTTGTCCCATTTTCACTTGCTGAAGGAGCTGGAGTAGTTCTGCTACATTTTCCTTGGTAATAGTTTGGATAGCTGCTACATTTGATCCCTCTTCTTATGTTTCTTCAGTTACATTAAAAGCATTATTGTTCTGTATACTTCCTTGATGCTTTTTCTGTTTTGTGAACTTGAAATCAGCAGGAAAGCCGTGGATCCTATAACATTTGTTCTATGCTATGTCCAACCTTCTTGCAGTAAGCACAGGTTACAGAACTCTTCTTAGCATCAAACCTAAACCTTGTCCCCTGTTATCATTCACTTTCTTGGTGTTAGTTGCATAGTTAGCTGCAATGAAAGAGGCGAAATCTCCTGGATGGACAGTAGGAGCATGAATCTCTCTTTGTTTTTCATCTTGAATTACAAGAAACTAGGCTTGTCCAATAGTAGGTAAAGGTGAGGACAACAGGATATTACCTCTAACACCTATGAAATAGTCATTTAAAGCCATTAGGAACTGTAAGAGTCTCCCACCTTGATGTGCCTTTAGGGATTTTGCCTTAGCCCCACATTCACAATCACAGACACAAGCAGAATGGTGTTTAGTGCATCAAGCTCATCCCACAAGATTTTCATTTTAGTGAAGTAGGTTGACACACTAGAATTACCTTGCACCACTGCACTAAGTTCCTTCAGTAGCTAAAATAATTTGGCTCAATTGGTCTGACCAAATCTATCTTCCAGGTCACTCCAAAGGTCCTTGGCACTTTGAGAGTACAAAACACTCTCAACTATCTCCTTGGACAGAGAATTCAACAACCATGAGAGTACCATATCATTGCATCTGGCCCAGTTCCTTTGCAGTCCAAAATTAGCAGTGGGACAAGCTAGTGAACCATCAATAAATCCTAGCTTATTCATTGCAGAGAGAGTTATGACAACTGCTTTTCTCCATCCCCATAGCCTCTGCCATCAAACACTATGGAAACCAAAGTCATGCCTGGATAATCAGAAGGATGCAAATAGTACGTATGTGCTGAATCCACTAGCCCAGATCCAGCAGAAATGGCAGGAACAAGAGCCTTTTCAGTGGATGATGTTGTAACAGGAGAAACATTGGACTGATTAGTAGGATCCATTGATGAAGGAAAGAAAGAAGAAAGTGACGAAAAGAAAGATTGACGATGTGAAGAAGCAGATTTAAACATGCTCTGATACCATGTGAAGATAGGCAGATAATTTAGAGAATTTTATGTATATTGATTGATGAATGAATGTACTGTACATCTTGTCTCTTTATACAAGAAAGAATAGAATATTTTGTAACTAACTCCTACACCTGTCACTATTTTATTTGTTGACTCCTAACAAACTATTGATAAATATTTACAGTGTATTAATGTAGTGTATATATATCTGACTAGATAAATAGTCTCTTGCTTCTTATCTTCTTCCAGTAGGCCCAAACATAATTGAGCCCGATATCTTTGGCTGAGCCCGAATGAGAAGCAAACGTATAAGAGGTCCGATCCATATCATCTTCAGACTATAAGACCAAACGTAACCTAAGTTTGTCTTTATTGAGGACCTTCGAGAATATCTCCATTAGATAACTTTGAGCTTTCAATATCGGTACCAACACCCTTCTCCCTTTACCTAGCTAGGACACCATAATTGACGGTGGTGCGCATGATAAATTCATGTCAAAAGTTGAATTTGGTGGAGATTTGAATGTTCTCTTGTACATCGCTTTTAAACTAACTTTTCTTCTTCTAACTTTTCGTTAACCATTGTGCACTTTGTTTGGTTAGTATGAAAATGAAACTTACAAGCTGTCCCTATAAAAAAGGAGTTAAATTCTATTTTTCGATTAATATAGCTTACGGATCGGACTAATTAATAAGATGCTGAAAGCGACATTAGAGTATAAGACAAATGTTACAGAGAGTTGTACTTCTATTCTTATGAGTTGTGCAATATACTTTTATTAGCTACTAAATACCAAAATTTATAGAACTTAATTTGTCAATACATCTGGCCCTGTTTTAGAACTTTAATAAATTATTTCCTGTACACTCTGAAATTTCCAAGATTCTACAATCAAACTACATTGCTATCTATTGAACTAGGGCATGAAAAGAAATAGTACAAACAAATAAGAGTCTATGATTGCAAGGCAATCAAGAATTATTTCTTGTACTTCTTCATCTAGCATGCAAGATTAAGACCGTTCACAAATTCATTGATAGACTTGTCCGAGCTACCTCCTTCACTAATTGCTTTCCTAGCCACGTTCTTCAATTTTCTAGCATTTCTCCTTATCTCATAACTCCTCTCCCCTCCTATTACTTCCTTTAAACAAAACAATAGCTCTTCTCTTCTAACAATTCCAAACTTATCCAACTTAGGCCTCACACCAATCTTCCATATCTCATCTATAAATTTAGCATCCGTCATTTGATCGGACCATTGTGGCATTGCCACCATGGGCACACCAAGGCTCAATCCTTCCAGAGTCGAGTTCCATCCACAATGAGTCACGAAGCAACCAATGGCTTGATTTGCTAGCGTTTCTAACTGATTGCACCACGACACAATTAATCCTTTTCCATTTGTGGATTCTATGAATCTTTTAGGCAATTTCCATTTTTCGGTTTCCCTTACAACCCAAAGGAAATTCATGTTGCTGTCTACCAAAGCATATCTCATTTCTTCCATTTGTTCTGGTGTGAGTGATACCATGCTACCAAAAGAAATGTAGATTACTGATTTACTTGGCTTTTTTTTTAGCCATTTGAGGCATTCTTCACTAAGTGGTTTCCATAAACTTGCTCCATACCCTTTGTCACCTTCTATTCTGCCATCTATAAACTCTGTACCCAGTCAAATATGTTCACATAAATTGAAACGGAGTACTATTTTTCAACTCGACTCCAAATACTGAAATACTACTTTTTAACCAAAATTAAAAATTTTATGTCCAAACTCACATTCTTGTCCTGCTTATTTCGATTGAAGTTATTTTCTGGTCCTACCCACATTCTAAAAGACTTAAATACGGTCCCACCATCCATCAATAGCATGAACTATTGGTTCAGCATTTTTCTCAAAATTTAAGCCGCAATTTGTTTCCACTTTTGCATGTCGATAGCCTTATATCACTACTAAAAATTCGGGTAAAAGCGACCAACAATTTGTAACTAAAATTGGTCTGTTAAAAAAAGCGACCAAAGTTGGTCGCTAAATTGGAAAAAATAATTATAAATACCTTAGCGACCAAGTGTGGTCGCTTTTTGGTCGCTAATTTTTTCAAAATGTTGACCGGATTGGTCAGACCTTTNATATAAAATAAATCTGATTTATACTTAGCGACCAACTGTGGTCGCTAAGTTTAATTTTTGGATAATTAGCGACCAAAGTTGGTCTCTTTTTTAGTCAACATTGGTCAAAATTAAAAATCTCTTTTATATTTACTATATAAATAATATAAATGTAATTCGTTAACACTTTTATAATACAAGAGATGAATACACTAAAATATACTCTAACATGCTATATATGTAGTTAAAATTCTACAATGAAGCGTATTATACATATATATATATATATATATATATAAAGACACACACACACTCAAACACTTCACTGTAATACTATAACGTGTATATATATATATATATAT
>ML300081.1:65055-122256 GCA_005239495.1 Nicotiana undulata | reverse complement strand
AACAATACAAAATCTAATGAGAAAAGGCTAAAATGAGTGGTAAAATCACCACTCATCAATACCGGGGGCACCACCGATCTTAAAACGAATGGACTCCAAGAATTTTGTGCAAAAACCATTCCCTCCGAGTGCAGCTCTGAATCCCATCTCAGAGAAGTTCAGGATGCCCGATATACCTAAATACAATGGGACCTCGGAGCCCAATGATCACGTTACTTCTTATACGTGACCTATAAAAGTTAATGATTTGGAAGATGAAGAAATCGAGTCTGTATTGCTAAAGAAATTTGGGGAGACCCTGTCGAAGGGAACTATGATTTGCTAGCACAACTTGCCACCGAACTCTATCGATTCGTTCGCCATGTTAGAAGATTCATTTGTAAAAGCACACGCTGGTGCTATAAAGGTTGCAACGAGAAAATCAGACCTCTTCAAGGTGAAGCAGAGGGATAACGAGATGCTAAGAGAGTTTGTATCTCGATTCCAAATGGAATGCATGGAATTACCACCAATTACTGACGATTGGGCTGTCCAAGCCTTCACCGAAGGATTAAACGAGCGGAGTTCAATTGCGTCGCGCCAGTTAAAGAAGAACTCAATAGAGTACCCGGCTGTAACTTGGGAAGATGTTCACAACCGATATCAGTCGAAGATTCGGGTCGAGGACGACCAATTGGGAGCCCCCCCAGGTTCAGTGCATCCAAACTGGTCGACAAGTAAAAATCAAAGATATGTTGACAGAGAATCGAGGCCGAATAAAGATCGGTATCAACCATATGTTTCAGATAGAAGGAATAACCATCCGAGACGTAATTTCGCCCAGAATGATTGAAGGGGTGATCGAGGGAAGAATTCTCGGGGACTCATGAGTAAAACTGAGTTCGACAAATATATAGATCCTACGAAAGCACCCCGATTATCGGAGTACAACATCAACATCGATGCGTCGGGGATTGTGTCGGCCATCAGAAGGATTAAAGACACTAGGTGGCCCAGACCTATACAAACTGATCCTTCTCAAAGAAATCCAAACCTAATGTGAAAGTACCATGGAACACATGGCCATAGGATCGAAGACTACAGACAATTGAGAGAGGAAGTAGCTCGACTGTTTAATGAAGTCCATATTCGAGAATTTCTCAGTGATCGAGCCAAAAATCACTTCAGGGAATGAGACGCCAACAGAAAGAACGAGCAAGAACCTCATCATGTTATCCACATGATCGTCAGCAGGGTCGACATCCCACAAGGCCCTATATTCAAACGCACGAAAGTATCGATCACGAGAGAGAAACGAACTCGGGACTATGTGCCTGAAGGCACTCTAACGTTCAACGATGAAGAAATGGAAGGCCTCTCTCAGACGCACAACGACACCCTGGTAATCTCTATTTTGCTAAATAAAATTCAAGTTAAACGTGTTCTCGTGGATCCAGGTAGTTCGACGAACATAATCAAGTTGAGGGTCGTAGAGCAGCTGAGTCTGCTGGACCAGATTGTACCTGCATCTCGAGTCCTAAACGAATTCAACATGGCTAATGAAACAACAAAAGGGGAGATAATCCTACCAGTGAACGGGGCCGGGACCATCCAAGACACAAAATTTCATGTCATCGAAGGTGACATAAGATACAACGCACTGCTCGGAAGGCCATGGATCCACAACATGAGGGCAGTACTATCGACCCTTTACCAAATGATGAAGTTCCCAACAGTGGATGGTGTGGAAACATTTTATAGGGGGAAATATGTTGCAAAGGATATGTTTGTAGTCGACGAGGTGACGCTGATACTAGTGCCTTCGACCTCAGAAAAGTCGAGCACAAAAGATAAGCAAGCAGCCAAATAGGAATCACCAGCCTCCACCGAATCAGATAAACAAGTAATCGAAGAAGAAGAGGATTTTCTCACTCCTTAGACTTTCGTCGTTCCCGGTGAATCTGATACAACCAAATCAACGGTTGAGGAGCTGGAACAAGTGACATTGATTGAGTATCTACCCGAACGAAAGGTATACCTGGGAACGGGGTTAACCCCCGAGCTCAGGAAATAACTCATTCAATTTCTTATTGATAACATGGATTGCTTTGCATGGTCCCATTTAGACATGACATGAATCCCGCCCTAGATAACAATTCATCAGTTGAGCCTGGATCCCAAGTTCAGACCGATAAATGAAAAGAGAAGGCCTCAGTATGAGGTAAATCATGCCTTCAATAAAGGTTGAGGTAACTAAACTTCTTAAAATAGGGTCCATCCGGGAAGTAAAATATCCCGAGTGGTTAGACAACATAGTTGTAGTCCCCAAAAAGGGGAACAAACTTAGAATGTGAGTGGATTATAAGGAGTTAAATAAATCATGTCCGAAAGACTCTTTTCCTTTGCCTAACATTGATCGAATTTTGATGCCACGGCCGACCACGAGATACTTACATTTCTCGACGCCTATTCTGGGTACAACCAAATACAGTTGGACCCAGTAGACCAGGAAAAAACTTCTTTTATCACTTAGATGGAACTTACTGCTATAATGAAATGCCCTTCGGGCTAAAAAATGGGGGAGCTACATATCAACTCCTAGTTAACAAGATGTTCGAAGAATAGATAGGAAAATCAATGGAAGTTTACATTGATGATATGTTAGTTAAGTCCCTACGTGCAGAGGACCATTTGGCTCATTTACAGGAAATGTTCGAAATCTTGAGGAAGTACAACATGAAACTTAACCCCGAAAAGTGTGCTTTCTGGGTCGGCTGGAGGAAATTCCTCGGTTTCATGGTATCAAATCGGGGAATCGAAATCAACCCCGATAAGATCAAGGCCTTTGAGGACATAACTGCCGTTGACAGTGTGAAAGTCGTTCATAGGCTTACCGGACGGATATCTGCCTTGGGCCGATTCATTTCAAGATCATCAGATTGAAGTCACAGGTTCTTCTCCTTACTCAAAAAGAAAAATGACTTCACATGGACCCCGGAATGTCAGCAAGCACTGGATGAATTGAAACGATACCTATTGGGCCCACCTTTTCTCCACACTCTAAAGGCAGATGAGAAGCTATACCTATACTTGGCAGTGTCCGAGATAGAGGTAAGTGGTGTATTAGTCCGAAAAGAACAAGGTACGCAATTTCCAGTTTACTACGTAAGTCGAACCTTAGGGGATGCCGAAACTAGGTATCCACACTTAGAAAAATTGGCACTTGCATTAATAAGCACATCTAGAAAATTAAAGCCATATTTTCAGTGTCACCCCATATATGTAATCACCACTTATCCCCTTCGAAATGTTATGCATAAGCCCGAATTATCGGGTCGATTGGCCAAATGGGTCGTCAAACTTGTCGGGTACAGTATCGAATATCAACCCCGAACATCCATCAAGTCTCAAATATTAGCAGACTTCGTGGAAGATTTTTCGCCAACCCTCGTACCCTAAGTGGAAAAGGAACTTCTTCTTAAATCGGGTACATCATCGGGGGTATGACCCTCTTCACAGACGGAGCCTCGAATGTGAAAGGGCACGGGCTCGATATTGTTTTAAAATTTCCTACGGACAATGTTATTAGATAATCAATTAAAACTGCCAAACTGACTAACAACGAGGCCGAGTATGAGGCTTTGATTGCAGGCCTCGAACTAGCTAAAATCTTGAGAGCGGAAGTCATTGAAGAAAAATGTGACTCCTTACTGGTAGTTAACCAGGTAAACGGAACTTTCGAAGTTCGAGAGGACATGATGCAGAGGTACTTAGACAAATTACATGTGACCCTGCACCGCTTTAAAGAATGGACTCCACAGCATGTGCCTCGAGAACAAAACACTGAGGCCGATGCACTTGACAATTTAGGGTCATCGACCTACGAAGACGAAATCAGCTCGGGGACTGTCGTCCAACTCTCGAGATCTGTAATCGAGGAAGGACATGCTGAAATAAATTCTACAAGCTTAACCTGGGACTGGAGAAACAAGTACATCGAATACTTGAAGAATGGGAAGTTACCATCGGACCCCAATGAATCGAGGGCCTTACGAACCAAAGCCGCTCGATTCACATTAGACGAAGACGGAACACTATACATGAGAACATTCGATGGTCCTTTGGCGGTGTGCTTGGGACCGGGAGATACTGACTATGTTCTACGGGAAATCCACGAAGGCACTTGTGGAAATCATTCTGGCACCGAGTCACTAGTTCAGAAGGTCATTAGAGCAGGATACTATTGGGATATCATGGAAAAAGGCTTCAAGGAGTTCGTTCGAGGATGCGACAAATGTCAAAGGTTTGCATCAATGATTCACCAGCCCGGTGAACAACTTCACTCGGTCTTATCCCCATGGTCATTCATGAAATGGGGAATGGACATCATCGGTCCTCTTCCATCGGCCCCAAGTAAAGCTAAGGTCATACTATTTATGACTGCCTATTTCTCTAAATGTGTTGAAGCATAGGATTTCAAAAAGGTTAGATAAAAAGAAGTGATTGATTTCATATGGGATCACATTGCGTGTCAATTCGGGATACCCACGGAAATAGTGTGTGATAATGGCAAACAGTTCATCGGTAGTAAAGTAACGAAATTCTTCGAAGACCACAAATAAAGAGAATACTGTGAACGCCATATCACCCTAGTTGAAACGGACAAGCCAAATCAACGAATAATACTATCATCCAAAACTTGAAGAAAAGGCTAAACGAAGCTAAAGGGAAGTGGAGAGAAAAACTGCCCAAGGTTTTATGGGCGTATCAGACGACGTCGAAGTCCAGTACTGGAGCAACTCCATTTTGTTTAGTATATGGCTCCTGGGCCTTAATACCGGTCGAAGTCGGGGAGCCCATCACCAGATTTCGACACGCAATGGAGGAATCGAACCACGAGGCCATAAATATCAGTATAGAGTTGTTAGATGAAAGACGAGAAATGGCATTGGTTCGTATGGTCGCACAAAAATAACGAATCGAGAGATATTACAACAGAAGAACCAATCTTCTACACTTCAAAGTCAGGGACTTAGTCTTAAGGAAGGTCACCATCAATACTCGAGACCCTAATGAAGGGAAACTCGGTCCTAAATGGGAAGGACCCTATCAACTCCTTGACATAGTCGGGAATGGGTCTTACAAGTTCGGAACAATGAACGACGAGCCATTATCAGACAACTGGAACATATCACCCCTCAAGAGGTACTATTGCTAAGGTATGGTATTCTCTTTTTTCATTTACTTAAATATTCGAAACTAACTTGTTGCAGGTATCCGATCCAAGAAATCAAGACCTCAGGTTTTAAAGTACGAGTTGCACTTTTTTTTCCTTAGACCCAGTTTTATCCCAAATGGTTTTTTCCGGCAAGGGTTTTAACGAGGAAACAACTATGTGCTACCTGAGGATAATTCATCAATATCCAAGGCTTCTTTGCAATCAACCTCGAATACTGGGGGCATCACCCTCGAATGTTATGTAAATGGGTCTCGATAAGAAGAATTTTGTAATGGGCCAAACGGTCGAATGAACCGTGTCCATAAAAAGAAGTACTCTCTTTTCTCGAACATCTCATGTTTGAAGTAGAATTTTTATTATAGGAGTCATGTACTTACGATTTTGATCTATTGTACAAAACTAACACTCGTGAAAAATGTATCAAGGGCCAAGTACAAGCGTACCTAGAACACTCGAGGACTACCTACTCGAGCTATCTAAGTTCGGAATCGTAAGACCTTAAAGAGGCACCCGTCGATATGTAGGGAAAATCCATCAGACTCGGGGACTAACATTTCGAACAAGTTCGAAATATTATCGGGAAACAAGTCCAAGAGACATATCCGAAAGCTACGACCATATTAAAGACTACAGTCATATAAAGGGCTACGACTGAAATAATGCGGCTCGGAGACGTCTGACTTATGCCATAAACTAAAGGCCTTCAAATACTTTGAAAAATCGGTTAAATAAGGCTACCCTTGGCAAAACCAAATAAAAAAGGTGTTAAGTTATGCGTCTTCTGTTTTGATGGTTTGACAAACTTCACGAGAGAACCAAATAAGGAACATGATACAATTAATTCTCTTGCGTTCAGAGTAACCTGTCAGATGTCTGGTTCAATTCTCAACGAAATCAGATAAGGGAACATCAGAGGGAACATATATGGATAAACTTTAAACATTCTCAAGACCTTAAGATCACAAGGTTTCAGGTTGGGATCCAGTTTGGGACATGTCTCAACTCTTCATAGTCAAAGGAACAGTTGAGGGAACAAGTTCCTACAAGTTCCTGAGGTGACTGTACGAAGTCAACTCTCCTGCTAGAAAGTTGCTTCCTGCACACGCTACAGTACAGGAACAATGCAACATTCAACTTTTTGTGGAAAGATTTTTACCTACCTTGCTTACATCATTGTAAGTGATGTCACACATGTATTATTAAAATTAAGGAAGGTAAAACAATCACTTGAACACTTGCAAACAAAAAGAAAATATTCTCTCAAGTGCTAGCCACCACATCTCTCAAGAACAAAGCTACTGCAACCTCAAGGACAAGATCCAAAGATTGAAGATATCTTAAGTCCTTAGGTTTGTTGAGTCTTTGTTATTTTTTTGTTCACTTGTAATTTCTACTTAGCTTAGTTAGAAGCATTATATAGGAAACCCTTTGTAAAACATAAACCCTTGTGTTTTTTTCTTGGCTAGAGTTAGTCATGTTGTAAAGTCTTTGTAATAGAGTTATTACAAAGTGGCTTGTAATAGTGTTGTTATAAGTTAGTGAGTGATTAAGTCTTTGTAATAAAGTTATTACAAAGTGGCTTGTAATAGTGTAGTTACAAGTTAGTGAGGGATTAAGAGGTTAATTCCTAGGTTACAATAGGTTGTAATCTAAAGATTGCTCAGTAGGTTTTAAACCGCTGAAGTGTAATGTCATTAATTTATTCCCATCTCTCTCCAAATTCTTGAATTCCAAAATGTTAAACCTTTTCTGAACTGACATGTTGCCCCGAAAACCATTTCCTTCTCTCACACCCAACCAAACCGATTCTTTTTTTTCAAAACTAAATCAACCTTATCTCAGAAAGAATCCTTCTGTCAAAATATGCCAGAAGTGAACCCAACTCTGTCACCTCCCAAAATCCTAACTCCGTCTGAATCGATACCCAAGAAGTCTTTGGTAGATTTTGATGGGACTTTAACTGAAAAAGAACGGGATAGATCTAATATTTTAGAGAGTGGGGCTGGAATTGTTGATGGGTTTGTAGAAGCCTTGAAGGATGGAGGAATTAGTGAATGTGCTGAAAAAAGAGAACTGAATGACGTACCTGGTGCCTCAAATCCTTCTCAGGATGTTAATTCAAATGATGATCTTTTTCTTTTTGAGTTCTGTGTTTAAATGAAATTCCGATCCAATGAAAAGGATTGATGAAAAGTAGGTTGATTGATGTGACTTGCTGATGTGGTGGTTGTGGAAGACAGAATGAAGTGGAAAAATCTTCACTTGTGAAAAAAATAATGAGAAAAGAAAGTTGGTTGAGAAAGTGCAATAGATGATAAGGGTGAACAAATTGAGAAGAAGAGGAGGGAGACATGGACGCTTAGGAAAATAAAGGGTAGTGTGAGTGAGGAACCTGGTTCCTTACATAAGCAAAATGTTGACTTATTGGGTTTGGAGTGGTAGAAGACTCTGAAGTCTCAGAAAGTGCTGTTAGGCAGAGTGTTGACTCTAATATAGCTGAAAAATGGAGGAACTTCTTGACATTGTTGATTTTCAAAAAATAAAAAAATAAAAACTTGAATCACCTCTTTTTTCCTCCAAGTCCCAACGTTTATGAAGAAGAAGTAAAAACTTCTATGTTGTATGTGATAGTATGATGATATATGTGCATGGAACTGAGTTTGTTCTTGATGCGGAGAAGCTTGGGGAGATTCTTGGTGATCTGGTTGATGGTTCACCCTGCTCAGATAGGTAGAGAACCAGGTCCCAGTGGACCCTTGGCAGAATATAATGCTAAGCTGAAGGGTGAGAATGAAAGATTTGGGAAATAGGTGGAGGACCTAAGAGAGAAGATGATCATTGATCAAAGTATTGTGAATGAACGGATGGACAAGCTCATCCAGGCCTTAGCCCCTTACTTTTCCTCCTCCCCAGTGATCCATGTCTTTCACTCCTTCCAAATTTCCTTGAATTCCTATCTTCTTTTGATCCATATATTTGATGACATTGGTACTTTAGTTGTTTAAATTGTCATATTATGTATTGTTGAAACTACTGTGCTTTTATTATAATTACTCTACTATGGGCAAGCACTCTATTTTGTGCAATGACAATCACTTGTTGTTCTTGTTATTGTTTATGTTGTGTTGCCCAAGTGGCATGAGTTAATGTTACTGAACTTCTTTTTGGCTGTGCTTCTTTTGTTATTCTTTTCAATGATGCCTAAAGGGAGAAGTTATATAGGTGCCAACATGGGGGAGGAACATAATTGAATTGATATGTTGTGTTGTGCATGAAAGATAGATCTGCTTCGATGAGGGAACGTTGAACGTTGCTGATAACATGTTAATTATAGGCCTGATCCATAGGGAAACATGTGAGGAATCTGGTTCTCAAGGGGAGCAGTAATTTTGGGTTTGTCATCATCAAAAAGGGGGAAATTGATAAGTTATGTTATTTTGTGTTTTGATGATTTGCCAAACAATCTTGAAGAACCAGTTGTGATCAGTTCCTTTGGTGTGGTTCTCATGGGGAATATGGCTTATTCGCAGGGGAAAAAATGTGGAGATCTGGTTCTCAGGAGGAATATCAATTCTAAGTTTGTCATCATAAAAAAGCGAGAAATTGTTAAGTTATGCGTCTTCTGTTTTGATGATTTGACAAACTTCATGAGAGAACCAAATAAGGAACCTGGTACAATTAGTTCTCTTGCGTTCAAAGTAACCAGTCAGATGTTTGGTTCAATTCTCAACGAAATCAGATAAGGGAACAATAGAGGGCACATATATGGATCAACTTTAAACATTCTCAAGACCTTAAGATCACAAGGTTTCAGGTTGGGATCCAGTTTGGGATATGTATTAACTCTTTAGAGTCAAAGGAACAACTGAGGGAAAAAGTTCCTACAAGTTCCCGAGGTGACTGTACGAAGTCAACTCTCCAGCTGGAAAGTTGCTGCCTGCACACGCTACAGTACAGAAATAGTGCAGCAGTCAACTCTCAGTGGAAAACGTTTTACCTACCTTGCTTACATCATTGTAAGTGATGTCACACATGTATTATTAACATCAAGGAAGGTAATGCAAGCACTTGAACACTTTCAAACAAAAAGAAAATATTCTCTCAAGTGCTAGCCACCACATCTCTCAAGAACAAAGCTACTGCAACCTCAAAGACCAGATCCAAAGATTGAAGATATCTTAAGTGCTTATGTTTATTGAGTCTTTGTTATTTTGTTCTTAACTTGTAATTCCTACTTAGATTAATTAGAAGCATTGTGTAGGAAACCCTTTGTAAACCATAAACCCTTGTGTTTGTGTCTTGGCTAGAGTTAGTCATGTTGTAAAGTCTTTGTAATAGAGTTATTACAAAGTGGCTTGTAATACTGTTGTTACAAGTTAGTGAGTGATTAAGTCTTTGTAATAAAGTTAATTACAAAGTGGCTTGTAATAGTGTAGTTACAAGTTAGTGAGGGATTAAGAGGTTAATTCTTAGGTTACAATAGGTTGTAATCTAAAGATTGCTCAGTAGTGACGTTGAAATCCTACAAGGGTAGGTAGTGGTTTTTAATCCCGTTGAGCTGGGAGTTTTCCACGTAAAATTCCACTGTGTTCTTTATTTACTGTCGATTTTCTGTGGGAACAAATAGAGAACATGGTTTCCTATACCGTTGGTTTTACAGTCTGTTGCTTACGGTGGGAACTGATAGAGAACCGGGTTCTCTAAACAGTTTGGTGGAAGCTTAGTTTCTATCAATTGGTAGCAGAGCAGGTTCTTTCTAAAAGGTTAACACCTAGAAAAGATCTACATGGCTGCTCCACCAAACTTCGAGGAAGGACAATCAACGTACAGACCTCCAAGATTCAATGGCCAATACTATGGTTGGTGGAAAGCAAGATTGCATGACTTCATTATGGCTGAGGACTCAGAGCTGTGGGATGTAATATGTGATTAACTTTTTGTTCCCATGAAAACTGTTGGTGAGGGAACAACTACAGTCCCAAAAACAAGAAAAGAGTACAACGATGCTGATAGAAAGGCTATTTAGAAGAATTTTTGGGCAAAGAAGATTCTTGTTTGTGGCATCGGACCAGATGAGTACAACCGCATCGCAGCTTATCAGTCTGCTAAGGAGATTTGGGAAGCTCTTCAAACTGCACATGAGGGAAATAATCAGGTTAAGCAGTCCAAAATTAATATGCTTACTACTGAGTATGAGCTTTTCAAGATGAAGGAGGATGAGTCTATTCAAGATATGCACACTCGTTTCACCTCCAATATCAATGAGCTTCACTCCCTTGGTGAAGTCATCCCAAGAAACAAGTTGGTAAGGAAAATACTCAGTGTTTTACCAGGTTCTTGGAAAGGTAAAGTGAATGCTATCACCGAAGCCAAGGATTTGCATAAGCTGACCATTGATGAACTCATTGGAAATCTCAAAACTTATGAGATAAAGAGAAAGAAGGATCTTGAAAGAAGAGAGCCCAAGAAGGAGAAGAACCTGGTTCTCAAGGCTTCCAACAAAGACTCAAGTAGTGATGAATCCGACATGGAGTATCTCACTCGAAGATTCCAAAAGACGATTCCAACAAATGGTGGGATTCCAAAGAAAGGAATTTCCAGCAGGAATTTCAAAGAAAATGATTGGTGCCATAAGTGTGGAAAGTCTGGACACTTCATTAAAGACTGTCCTCTTCATAAGTAGGATCATTATAAAACCAACATTGATAAGGTGGCTAAGAGGAACCAGGTCCCTGACAGGAAGTTTAAAAGAAGAGATGTTGCTGACAACATGGTGAAACAAGCTTTGGCTGACCGGGGAAATTCCTCCGGTGAATCTGAAGGTGAAGATGACCAAGGAGATACATCTATGATGGTTGCTAACAATGGATCTTCAGAATATGAGCCAATCTTTGCACTCATGGCCAAATCTGATGATGAGGAGGACATGGAGGAAGATGAGGTAAGTTTAATTTGAAAACTTACTCTAAGAAAAAATTGATGTCCGTAGCAAATGTGTTGATTAATGCCTATCATAGCCTCATTAATGAGAAATATGCTTTAATAGAAGAAATTGGTGACATAGAACAAGAGAGAGATAATATGGTAGTTTCCATTGTTGATTTGAAGGATTAAGTGGAAGAGGTAACTAGGGAAAATAACTTGTTAAAAATCCAAACGAAAAAATGGATGGACAACACTAAGGGTAAAGAAGTGGCTAGTGAGGCTCAACTTGAGCCTGAGAATAAGCTCAAGAAAGTTGAAACAAGTCTTGTTGTTTATCTTGAAAAGAATAGACAACTTCAGGAGGATTTGAAAAGGGTTAAAAGTGATCTTGATAAGTCACTTAATTGTACATGGTCCTCTAATGTAATACCGTCTATGTACAAGAGTAATGGTAAAAACAGGCAAGGAATCCGGTTCCAAAAGGATAAAACCTCCTATAATCCCCATAGCAAGTATGTAAATGTGGATGATAATAGGTTGTGCACTCACTGTGGTCAAACGGGTCATTACAAGGACTCTTGTAAAACTAAAATTCAGTCTTTGCAGAAAAACAAAGTTTTTGTTGAAAAGAGGCCTACTGATGAGGAACCTGGTTCCCTGAAAAGAAAATATATTCTGCCTGCATGGGCAAAAAAAAGTTTGATCCGCTCGTTCTATCATTATAAGGGACCCAAGCTGGCTTGGGTTCCTAAGTCTAATCATTGATTTAGTGTGCAGGCTGAAGTGAGAGGTAGCAGTTAAAAAATGGTACATGGATAGTGGCTGCTCTAAGCATAAAATTAGAAGAATGAATGATTTCCTCTCACTCTAGGCCTTCCAAGGTGGGAGTGTTTCCTTTGGAAAAAATAAGAAGGCTATATCCTTGCTGTTGGAAAAATTGACAAAACACTCTCCCATGCAATTGAAAATGTGTACTATGTGCATGACTTGAAATATAGCTTTTTGAGTGTGTCTCAAATCTGTGATAAGGAAAAATGAAGTGAAGTTATTGTCCAAATTTTGCACTTTCACCAATCTTAAAACTGGTGAAATGGTATTGATAGCCAAGAGATTCAATAATATCTATGTTGCAGACCTTGATTAACTGAATGGAGGTGATATAACATGCTTAAGTGTCATTGATGATGATGTAGAGTTATGGAACAAATGACTACGGCATGCGAGTTTTTATTTGCTGAACAAGTCAATTATGGAGGACCTGGTTCATGGGCGAAGCATTCAACACTGCTTGACAAATGCAGGGTCAGGCCCCTTCTCGAGAAGTCTCTCTATGAACTGCTCAATGGGAGAAAACCAACGCTGACTTACCCGAGAGACTTTGGTGCAAAATATTTTGTTCTCAACAATGGTGGAAAATGGTCACATAACAAAGAAGATGAAGATGGAGAATTTACTAATACTCCTGATGAAGCTATAGATATTGCAAATGAAAAGACTGATTTGATGAGTCAAGTCAAGCAAAGTTATTAAGGAGATAGTTGAATCTCCAAATGGCACAGAGGAACCTAGTCCCTCTATCACCTCGACTGAAGCTGAACATAGGGTTGTTGATGCTGCATTAGGTATTCCTGATGCAGAACAAAAAAGTGAAAGTCATGATTCTATTGATGTCAATGATGATTCACTTATGGAGGAACCTGGTCTTTCAAATTCTGAAGTTTAAGTATCCAACTAGAAGCAAAAGAGTTCACATCCCTTCAAAATGTAATCACACCCTTAATTAGCGTTTGGCCATAGATTCCCAAATTTATTTTGAAAAAATCTGATTTGGGTGAAGTTTGTTTGAAGATGAAAATATGTTTGGACATACGTTTTCAAAACTCATTTACCAACTTTATTTTGGAAAAACATGTATAAAATCCCCAAGTTTTGGGATTTTGCCCAAAATCAGCAATTGGGGTGATTTTGAGATTTGGGATTTTGGCAAAATGTGGGCAAAATTTATGGCCAAACATGAGTTTGCCAAATAAATCCCAAATTTATTTTTGCAAAACTCATGGCCAAACGGGTCCTTAGACTCTGGTATTCAACCTAGTTCTAAGGCAAGGAACATGTTTTCCCTCCCAGCGTTCTTGTCTCAAATCGAGCCTAAGAACATCAAAGAAGCATTGAAAAATGCTATCTGGATAGCTGCTATGTAAGAAGAACTCCATCAGTTGAGAGGAACCAAGTGTGGCACCTGGTCCCTAGGCCTTCAGATAGAACAGTGATTGGAACCTGGCCTAAAAGACTCTCACTTGAAGGCTGCTAAGGGTATTTTGAGGTATCTTAAGGGAACGCAGGACCTGGTCCTCGTCTATTCTGCAGGAGATACTTTTGACTTGGTTGGATATGCTGATGCTGAATATTTGGTAGATAGAAAGAGCACATTTGGAACGACACATTTTCTAGGGTCATGCTTGATCTCATGGGGTGCAAAGAAACAAACTGTATGGCTCTTTCTACTACTGAAGCTGAATACGTGGTTGCTGATTCTTGTTGTGATCAACTACTACATATCAAGCAACATCTTGAAGACTTTGGTGTATTTATAGCTTCAACCCAGTGCAACACAAAAGGACAAAGCACATTGATGTGCGACATCACTTTTTGAGGGATAATGTTGAAAAGTTTCTGATTTGTATGAAGTTATAGAATACGGAGGACCAGGTAGCAGATATCTTCACCAAGGCGCTGAGTAGTGAACACTTTGAAAGAAATCGTCTGGAGTTGGGGTTAATCAAGCTTAACTAAGGACCTGGTCCCTCGATGATTGGCTCTGTTAAGAAGGAAATGTATAATGCAAAAAAGTATTTTTTGGAAACATCTAACTCAAATCTATACTGTTACTGGTATACATACATGGTAGTTTCAGGACAAAACAAGTAAGAGTAACATTGCCATTCTAGGAGTTTTTGCTCAAAATTTCAAAAACCGTCAAGGAACCTGGTTCCTGTGACTCAGGTTAGTAGTCTCTTCAATACTTATATGCCTTTTTAAACTGCTGAAGTGTAATGTCATTAATGTATTCCCATCTCTCTCCAAATTTTTGAATTCCAAAATGTTAAACCTTTTCTGAACTGACTTGTTTCCCTGAAAATCATTTCCTTCTCTCACACCCAACCAAAACCGATTCTTTTTTTCAAAACTAAATCAACCTTATCTAAAAAAGAATCCTTCTCTCAAAATATGACAGAAGTGAACCCAACTCTGTCAGCTCCCAAAATCCTAACTCCATCTGAATCGATACCCAAGAAGTCTTTGGTAGATTTTGATGGGACTTAATTGAAAAAGAATGGGATAGATCTAATATTATAGAGAGTGGGGATGAAATTGTTGATGGGTTTGTAGAAGCCTTGAAGGATGGAGAAATCGGTGAATGTGGTGAAAAAGGGGAACTGAATGACGTACTTGGTGCCTCAAATTCTTCTTAGGATGTTAATTCAAATAATGATCTTTTTCTTTTTGAGTTTTGTGTTTAAATGAACTTCCGATCCAGTGAAAAGGATTGATGAAAAGTAGGCTGATTGATGTGACTTGCTAATGTGGTGATTGTGGAAGACAGAATGAAGTGGAAAAATCTTCACTTGTGAAAAAAAATTGAGAAAAGAAAGTTGGATGAGAAAGTGAAACAGATGATAAGGGTGAACAAATTGAGAAGAAGAAGAGGGAGACATGGACGCTCAGGGAAATAAAGGGTAGTGTGAGTGAGGAACCTGGTTCCTTACATAAGCAAAAGGTTGACTTATCGGGTTTGGAGAGGTAGAAGACTCTGAAGTCTCAGAAAGTGCTGTTAGGCAGAGTGTTGATTCTGATATTGCTGAAAAATGGAGGAACTTCTTGACATTGTTGATTTAAAAAAAAAAAAAAATTGAATCACCTATTTTTTTCCTCCAAGTCCCAACGTTTATGAAGAAGAAGTAAAAGCTTCTATGTTGTATGTGATAATATGATGATATATGTGCATGGAACTGAGTTTGTTCTTGATGCGGAGAAGCTTGGGGATATTCTTGGTGGTCTGGTTGATGGTTCACCCTGATCAGATAGGTAGAGAACCAGGTCCCAGTGGACCCTTGGCAGAATATAATGCTAAGTTGAAGGGTGAGAATGAAAGATTTGGGAAATAGGTGGAGGACCTAAGAGAGAAGATGATCATTGATCAAAGGATTGTGAATGGACGAATGGACAAGATCATCAAGGCCTTAGCCCCTTACTTTTGCTCCTTCCCAGTGATCCATGTCTTTCACTCCTTCCAAATTTCCTTGAATTCCTATCTTCTTTTGATCCATATTTTTGATGACATTGGTACTTTAGTTGTTTAAATTGTCATATTATGTATTGTTGAAACTACTGTGCTTTTTATAGTTACTCTACTATGGGCAAGCACTCTATTTTGTGCAATGACATTCACTTGTTGTTCTTGTTATTGTTTATGTTGTGTTGCCCAAGTGGCGTGAGTTAATGTTACTGAACTTCTTTTTGGATGTGCTTCTTCTGTTATTCTTTTCAATGATGCCAAAAGGGAGAAGTTATATAGGTGTCAACATGGGGGAGGAACAAAACTGAATTGATATGTTGGGTTGTGCATGAAAGATAGCTCTGCTTCGAAGAGGGAACATTGAACGTTGCTGATAACATGTTAATTATAGGTCTGATCCGTAGGGAAACATGTGAGGAATCTGGTTCTCAAGGGGAACATTAATTTTGGGTTTGTCATCATCAAAATGGGGGAAATTGATAAGTTATGTTATTTTGTGTTTTGATGATTTGCCAAACAATCTTGAAGAACCAGTTATGATCAGTTCCTTTGGTGAGATTCTCATGGGGAATATGGCTGATTTGCAGGGGGAACAATGTGGAGATCTGGTTCTCAGGAGGAATATCAATTCTAAGTTTGTCATCATCAAAAATGGGGAAATTGTTAAGTTATGCGTCTTCTATTTTTATGATTTGACAAACTTCATAAGAGAACCAAATAAGGAACCTGATACAATTAGTTCTCTTGTGTTCAAAGTAACCAGCCAGATGTCTGGTTAAATTCTCAACAAAATCAGATAAGGGAACAACAACGGGAACAAATATGGATCAACTTTAAACATTCTCAAGACCTTAAGATCACAAGGTTTCAGGTTGGGTTCCAGTTTGGGATATGGATCAACTCTTCAGAGTCGAAGGAACAGTTGAAGGAACAGGTTCCTACGTGTTCCCGAGGTGACTGTAGGAAGTCAACTCTCCAGCTGGAAAGTTTCTGCCTGCACACGCTACAGTACAGAAATAGTGCAACAGTCAACTCTTTGTGGAAAACGTTTTACCTACCTTGCTTACATCATTGTAAGTGATATCACACATGTATTATTAACATCAAGGAAGGTAAAACAATCACTTGAACACTTGCAAACAAAAAGTAAATATTCTCTCAAGTGCTAGCCACCACATCTCTCAAGAACAAAGCTACTGCAACCCCAAGGACCAGATCCAAAGATTGAAGATATCTTAAGTCCTTAGGTTTGTTGAATCTTTGTTATTTTATTCTTAACTTGTAATTCCTACTTAGCTTAGTTAGAAGCATTGTGTAGGAAACCCTTTGTAAACCATAAACCCTTGTGTTTGTGTCTTGGCTAGAGTTAGTCATGTTGTAAAGTCTTTGTAATAGAGTTATTACAAAGTGGCTTGTAATAGTGTTGTTACAAGTTAGTGAGTGATTAAGTCTTTGTAATAAAGTTATTACAAAGTGCCTTGTAATAGTGTAGCTACAAGTTAGTGAGGATTAAGAGGTTAATTCCTAGGTTACAATAGGTTGTAGTCTAAAGATTGCTCAGTAGTGAAGTTGAAATCCTACAAGGGTAGGTAGTGGTTTTTAATCATGTTGAGCTGGGGGTTTTCCACGTAAAATTCCTCTGTGTTCTTTATTTACTGACGATTTTTTGTGGGAACAAATAGAGAACCTGGTTTCCTATACTATTTGGTTTTACAGTCTGTTGTCTACGGTGAAAACTGATAGAGAACCGGGTTATCTATACAATTTAGTTGAATCTTAGTTTCTATCAAAAAGGCTTTGATAAAATCAGCCCTCAAATAATTAAAGTCTTCGATAATATCAACCTTCGAAAAAACCTCAAGAGGTATCAAATTATCTTAACACAAACGCGTTAAGAAAAAAATGGGTTCTATCGTTGAACCCTCAAAAAACCCAATGGGTACAAAAAACACATGCTAAGACATAAACAAATTTTCACTAAATCTTTTAGCCGAAAAGGAAAGAATGATAGCCGTTTTAGAGGCCGAATTGGACCAACTTATAGAGCCTAAGGGCCGATCTAAAAGAGCCTAAGGGCCATTACAAAAGAGCCTAAGGGCCAACCTAATAAGCCTAAGGGCCAATACAGTCAAAGTTCGAGACCTCGCTCTCACTTGACTCAAACCCAAGGGTTCAGTTATTCCGAGCCCAAATAAATGTTAACTACAGATTCACCTAAAGGGTACATCGGTGGGATCGAAATACTTAACAACTATATGATGAAAATCTAAGGATTCACTTTATCCTAAAAACCTAATATCCATTCGAACTTGGTTATTAAAGATAACTCGCCGGTCAGTTCGATCAAGACATCCCCGAGATAAGGTTTCGAACAAGTCTCAAACTCGGGGACTTGCCTTCGTAAAAACAAAAATCTTAAGGGTTTATATCGACCACGAGTTTGACTACGACAATAAAAATTTATAAACATACAAAGGCATAAAGGCATAAAAAAAAAGCTTTCTATCATTGAATATATTGTACAAGAGGCCAGTAAGGGCCTTACAAAAGAAAAAAGGAAAAGGAGATACAATCTTATCATGATCGGGGCTAACCCCCTAAAGATCGGTTTCCTCCCTTGTGGATTCTCTGGGGGGAACTTCTTCGAGGGCCTCGTTTCCTTCACCCTTGGACCTGTTGACAGAGCCTTCATCATCGGAGATCAAGGCTTCGAACTCATCCTCCAAAACTTTCGCCTTCTCAATATTAGAAGATAGGTCAAAACCATGAACGTGTACCTCTTTGAGAGCCTCTCTCCGAGATTGCTTCCTAGCATGAGCGAGAACACATGATAATCTAATCTCAACAGAAGCAGATATCTCATATGCCCGAAGATTGGCAGCCTCAACATCGGCTTGATAAGAGGCCACGAGCGCCTCCAATTTAACTTTAGCTTTTGCAAGCTCGGCTTCAACCTCCTCGATCCTCCAGGCTCGATCCATACTTTCCTCCTTCACACTCTGGAGATGGCGCTCAACTGAAGTTAATTGCGCTCGAAGTGCATCCTTCTCCGAGGTAAGACGCTCCATGTGCTGTCTCCACCCTAGAGTTTCAGCCTCCTTCATCTTGGCCTCTTCTTAGAGCTGTAACACCAACTCACCATTCTGCTGGATCTACAAAATCAAAGAGTTCATCGCCAAACTTGAGCTAACACTTAGCACATTTTCAAGAAATTACGTTATCTGCTCAACGAGCTCGGTCCGATCTTGACGAGCCCTCATGAGCTCAGCTCGAAAGGTCACGATCTCTTCCTCCTTTAGAACATAGAGGAGTTTGAGGACATCCCTCTCTTCCACAAGCTTCTTATGCTTAGCCTCACCCCGGGTCAGCTCCGCCTAAGACCTAACAGATGCCTCTCGGTGAAGCACCATGGCCTGCACACAATAAAAAGAGCCAGTCTTGGAAAAATGCGGATTTACCTGTATAGGTACAAGGGAATATGATTTACCTGTTTCAAGAAGCACTGAGCTTCATCGAAAACAGATGACGCATCCGACTCGGGACCATCCTCGACCTCGGTGAAGCATTCTCGGAATATGTCACTCCCTTTATGAGCCAGCTCCGCATCAGGAGTTCCGATAGATCGAGCATCTCGGGATTTCCCTTTGGAGAACGTAGGGCCGGCGGCGAATCTTCTATATTTACTGCCCTAAGCGAGTCGCTTGGAACATTCTCTTCCCTTCGAAGAGCCTCAGAACTGGACTCTTCAGTAACGTCAACCGGTCTTTCGCCACAGCAAGGCGCACTCTTATCGCCTAATGGCTCGGGGACTCTGCTCGGACCTCCCTATGAGATTTCTCCAGATCGAGACTGAACCAACTCAGCCACCACCGGCTCAGCTACCTCGAGAGATTCAGTGCCTCCCCCCTCCGAAACTATCAACAAGCAGTCTTCATCTTCTTGTGTTGCTTCGTCCTCTTCCTGAAGTTTTTGGGGCACATCGGCAGGTAAAGTGGCAGGGCCGATCCTCGATTTCTGGGATTTACTCTTCTTGGGCTTCGGGGGTACCATGGGTCAAGGCCCTTTGCCTCTTCTTCTCTTTGGGCGGCTATGGAAACCCTTCTTCGCCAGGCGGAGGTGGCCTCATTATTACATTTTCTCCAAGGCCTACATATAAAAAGACTAAGTTAAGAGACGGTGTTATTAAAGAAAGACATCGACATATAGACGGAGTGAATCACAATGATTCTTAGCTTCCCATCAACCCCTGGCCAAATCTCGCTAGCAACGCTCGGAATGTGAAGAAGTGAAGGCTAGTTAGAGAACCCAACCTTCGAGATCCGGAAGAGCACCGGGGAACCAAGCAAAAGCTGCACCACGAAATGGAACTTAGATCGGGTAAAGAAATCAACCAAACAAGAAAAAAAAACACCATCGATGAAAATCGGACTTACGTTTCATATTTCATTCATCGGGGAATGGCATCTTCTCGGCAGGAATCAAATCGGAGGTCTTGATTCGGATGAACCGACCCATCCAGCCTCAATACCTGTCCTCATCTATGCTTGAGAACAATGTTTTCGTAGCCCGGTGCTGGAGCTTTATTAAACCACCTTGGTAAAGCCTAGGACTGTACAACCTGATTAGATGATCGAGGGTGAAAGGAATCCCCTCAACTTTGCTCGAAAAGAATATGGGCAGGATCACGATGAGCCAAAATGAAGGGTAGATCTACCCTAGGGTCACTCGATATTGGAGGCAAAAATCGAGTATGACCGGGTCCACGGGCCCCAATATGAAAGGGTAAGTGTAAACACTCAGAAACCCTTTCACATAAGTGGTGATATCTTCCTAAGAGGAAGGAATCACCACCTCTTTGTTGCTCCAACTGCAGTCTTTTTTCACTTGCTCGAGATCGTCTTCAGATATCGAGAAAATATAATGGGACACGGGCTCACACCGACCGGGAACTGAAGGGGGCCTGTCCACTTTAAACTCAAAAGTGAGATCACACGGCCCAGGAATGCACTCCTCAACGCACGGCTCCACCGGCGTCTTGTCGCCGGCCGACCTCGAAAAGGAGGTCCCTCCCTTATGCGGTACCAGTTTAGAGGTCTTAGCCATTGATATAAGTGTAGAAAGCAGAATAAAAGTGTAAGGTTGGCAGAGATAGGAAGAAGGCAAGAAGAGTTTGAAGGTTGGGAGATTTAATCAAAGCAAAGATGTAGTTTAAAGCAAAGCAAAGTTTGAAATCAACTGAAGAGGTGGTATTTATAGGTTTCAAATGACGGTTCGATATCACTATTGGCCGACCGACGACTGACACGCATTGATGGTTTTTTGGGAACCGAACCGACGGGACATTTCGGTCACATCCATCGCTTATGTCATGGAAACGACGTCATGATCGAGGTATCGAGGTATCGAGGAATTGAGGCTTAAATCGTTTCTCATCATTTTATTCTAAGAAATGTGGAGACTATCTGTATATGGTAAATATCGATGATACCTGATTTTACGAGCTCGAGGGTATGCCTCGAGAGTGATCCAGTATCGAAGCAAGTTCGGGCTCGAAGAACATGAATATCAAGGGATCGAGATCATGCTAAATCGATGCCTAAGTAACAGAATCACGAGATATCCACAATCGACCACCAATCTCGGCGAGAATCTCGGAACCGTCAAAACCATTAACGGTTATGGATATCAATCATGTATTTTACTTCCAAAATTAGAGTTATGCCTTATTTAGGATTCCTCTACTATATAAAGGGAAACTCTGTTCGTTTGTAATAGGGTTTTTATATACACACAATTACCACTTACGCATCTACTGAGAAATATAAAAGCTCTTCTCTTTTACCCCCTCTTAATTCTCTAATGTTCTTATTGCTCATATTATTGCCGTTCTTACTGTTCTTGGCACTTGATCTCGAGCCTAATCCAGATTGAGGTCGATAACTCGCAATTACACCGGTTTGATCCATTTCAATTTGTTAATCTATTTAGCTATTTATCAATTGGCGTTGAATTAGATTACATATCCTTATAACCGTATTATAAGTTTAATTGTTACTCGTATTTCGAGTTAAACAGAAACAAAATGAAGTTGTGCACAAGTTACAAATTATTGCAAGTGGCACATTGTTTACTGCCATGAACTTACTATTACATATGCACTATATATATGAAAATTTGATGCTTGATTGATGATGTTGTGGTTAGTCGTCCCTGTTGCATCTTTCACACCCGTAGAATTATAAAGTGATGAGAATTTTCAGGTGTCGATGTCCATTATGTGAGTAAAAAATTATAGGAATAAAAAAAAAACAAGAAAAGAATAACACTATATTCTGTCAGCTGTTGTTTAATTTTCCTTTAACATGTCAGTTCTAAATTCTTGAACTCAGAAGCATACAATATGGGCAATCAAGGAGAAGAGGCTTATTCATTTTGGATCACCGTGACAGCCTAATACTATATTTGAAACTTATAAATACAACCGCCGCATAGATGGATGCCACAAAAAAATTGCTTTTCTTGAAAGAAGATGGAATACTGATGAAGCGACTTGCGATTGAGTTCTGTATAGGATGAACAATCCAGAACTATTAACAAAGTATGTTGCTGGATTATAGGCTTTATCTTCAAATATAAATTAATGCATATGTACTTGCTCAAGTAACGTTGGTTAGCACAAATGCCATATATTTTTTTATTGCCAACAAAACTTCAATGTATTGATTGGACAGGCATGTATGCAAGTTTAAGTCTATAACCATAATTTTCAAGAAAAATCATACTCATAATGGAAAAATAAAAGGGCTATCAATTTAGCTAATATGGATAGTTTAACAAAGACATCACACAATACAAAACCTTAATAAAAATTTATCTGAAGCATTTGATGTACATTATGTGTATACTCTTTCCTATTTTCTTTTTCTTACTAAAGGCCAGATAAAAAGGACAACTTTTTATTACCTACTTCTTTCCCCAAAAAGTCTCTTCCTCCTAATTGTACCATTCAAATTATTTCACAAATTAATTTTTCCATGGTTTACCGCGGAAAATAATATTCTTAGTTAATTTCTTTCAACTTATGCTTCAAGTGGTGTACCATGACCATTCCATCACTTTCCTTGAAAAATTAGTGGTAAGAAAAAGGATCTAGCTGATTAAGTTAATGCATCAACTCAATTGACACATAACTCATTCACATGTGCAAATAATATGTTTGGTCGGGGCAGCTTAAAAAGGATCTAATTGATTATGTTAAAGTATCAATTCATTTGACGCATAAATCATTGGCATTTGTAGATATCGTGTTTGTTTGTCGTTTAAAAGATTATAGAGCATAAGCAAAGCAGTCAATTACAGAGAAAAAGAATGATAGTTTGGCATACCTTTATATATATCCTGAAAAGAGTTTGAACCTGCAAAAGACAACCTTCATGAGGATGAAAATATACAATCCACTCTCTAATAATGAATCTTTTGGTAGATAAAGAAATGTGTAAATTATCCGAGATATTTTAATTTATAGAGTTCTCTAAAATACTAACCTTTTATTACCTTTTAAGAATTTTATTTCTAGTATAATGATAAAAATTTGAATATTAGTGGACTTAATTCTCCTTTTCATTTTCTCAAAAGAGAAATAGATAGAGAAATATTGAAGGTAAATTAGTGCACCCAACAAATTTGAAGAAATTAGTGATAAAGTGAGAACATGCTTCAAAAATAAAAAAGCAAATATACAATTTGGTGCAGAAAACATCAAAATATTAAAAATATCAAAAAAGAAATTCTTAAAACAAACTCTAGTTTTCATCCCAAAAATATCTCAAAATTAGAGAAAAAAAGGAAGCTTTTTGCACCCAATGAGAAAATGTATTGCAAGAACATATAGTAGTTTGACATATAGCAGGATTGGTGGATCGATTGAAATCAAGAATTCTAGATTAGTCCACTCGCTTAAAAGAGGTACATCTAATTGGGTTATATGCATCAATACTTTATGCAGCTATCCATTAGGAGATGCAAATATTTCAAGCGTAACTTTTTCAACAATTATAATTGATAAATTTTTCCCTTATTTCGTAACATCAAAATGCAGAATATGTATTTTACTGAGTGTAGAAGAAATGAAGATGAGAAATAATCACAAAATTCATGTAATAGATAAACTTCCTTCAGGTTATCATTAATCTCTATCGTGCAACCTTGAATTTCATAAAAGTTCTCTTAAAGGAAACAAACGCAGCTACAACATTTAAGAAAAAGACCAAAATAATAAAATTTTAAAATAAAAAAGTGACAGTATCAGTCAGAACGTCAACCTTACCTTTTGTTAGGCTTCTATATTGTGCAGCCATTGCTTAGAGCCATCAGACGTAATTGTTCTGGTGCAAAGATACAAGTTATCTTTTAATATGTAAAAGTGCTAAAGTCAAAGTGGCTACTCAAAAAGTAAAGAAACTGCATAATACATATGTTGAGGATTTATACATGGGAACTTCTTTATTGTTTGTTTTTTAGTTCAGATTGAACCAAGAATTAGGATACTCTAACAAATCATACCATTTTCGCTAATTATGCTCATCTATATAAAGTGTTATTGAGACGGTGCAATAATAACATTGTCACAGAAAGGCCATCTTTTAATTCAGCTCTATTCGCTCATTGTTGCATTAAAAGAGATTTTTTTGTCCGACGACATTAGTCTATATAATTTGCAGCGTCTAGCCCTTCTGTTAGCAGTTTTTTTTCAATTTTGATTATTTTTATGATTGCAAGAGAGAATTAGTAAATAGAAAGGGGACCGGAAGAAATTGACGGGTGATGAAATGTCACGACCGCAAAACTACCTGGACGTGATGGAGCCTATCACGATACTAGGCCAACTAAATCTAATACTTAAAACATAGAATAACCTTTCATTTGAATCATCACTAATACGACATCTCATAAATATGATGTTTAAGCATTTTTTTTAAGCAGAAAATAATAAGCCAAATGTCAAAACACAGCCCAAAGTTCCGGAGTCACTGATCACGAGCATCTAAATAAAAATATACAAGTCTGACGCAGTATCTCTAAAACAAGATAAGTCTAGGATATGCAAATACTACGGAAGTAAGAACGAGAAAGCAGGGTTGCGGACGCGTGCAACTACCTCGCAAAATCTCCGAGAGTCCCTGTGACAGGTAAACAACTCACTCCACTCTAGCACCTGGAACTGCACACAAGGTGCAGGGAGTAATGTAAGTACGCCAACTCAGTAGTAATGAAAGTAAATAAAGTTTGAGAAATACGAAACACATAAAACAAGTCATCAATCCACAACAAATACAGTTCTTCTTTCAAAAATCGTAAATGCGACAATTCATAACGCTTAAAAGCCGATTTCAGTAAAAATCCCTTGAAATTGTACCTTTCAACAGTTTCCATAGAAATTCAAGAAAAGTTTAGTGTTAACAATGATAGAAATCATAAATAGATTCTCGGGAAAAAACATATATCATAAACCGCCCTTTGGTCAGAATCAGTCACTCAGCATACCTCACAATCACTCGAAATCTGTCCCTCGGGCAACCTCACAGTCACTCATGCCTCCCAATCACTCGTCACTCAGCACTCGCACTTAGTAGGTACTTGCGCTCACTAGGGGTGTACAGACTCCGGAGGGAATCCTACAGCCCAAGCGTTATAACAAGCCATCTCGTGGCATAATCACTCAGTCTCTCAGCCTCTCATATATCATAAAACAGTGTAACATGCTGTGACGCGCAGCCCGATCCCATAATATCCTCATAACATAGGCCCCCAGCCCCACTCAGTCAGAAACCTCTCAAGCCACTCGGGCTATCAGTAAACACGGGGTACTCAACCCAAAACATCATTTTATGCATCAAATAGTGTAAATGAGACTGAGTTTCGAAATCTATTAAACATAGCATGACTGAGTGTAAATCTTAAATCAACACAGTGAGGAAATTACAGTAAAAAGCGCCTAAGGGTCCAAACAACTTGGCACGAGGCCCAAATACGACATTCAACCCAAAACATAGTAATAATCCTTAAAACATAATATATCATATGGTTTGTAATCAAATACACAACTTTTAGTTGCTACGGGACGGACCAAGTCTCAATACCCCAACAGTGTACGCCACGCACTCGTCATCTAGCATGTGCGCCACTCAAAAATAGTGATACAATGCGAAGTCCGGGGTTTCATACCCTCAGGACAAGATTTACAATCATTACTTACCTCAGGTCGGATGAAAATCTACTCCGCGATGACTTTGCCCCTCGACTCGGCCTCAATTCACCCCGAATCTATTCAAAATCATATTCATATCATCAAAATACGCTAAAGGAACAAATCCCACTCGAAAATAACCAATTTACATAAAAAATCCCGAAATTGGCCAAACTTGACCCCCAGGCCCACGTCTCGAAATCCGATAAAAATCGAAAAACTAGACTCCTTACACTCTGACGAGTTCAGACATACCAAAACATCACAATTCGAAGACAAACAACCCCTCAAATCCTTAAATCAAAGTCTAAGTTCCAAGCCCTAGTCCCCTAATTTTGACCATTAAATTCCACTAATTCCATGTCTAATCAGTTAGAATTCACCATAGAAATGAGTTTTTGGACCAAGAAACTTACCTCCATAGAAATCCTTTAAAATCCCTCTTCAATTTGCTCCCACAAGCTCCAACCGGTATGCAAAATTGATGAACAAAGCCTAAAATTCGCAAAGGCAAGTATTTATACTTTCTACCCAGCTAAACCGAACCTGCGGTCATATTCCCGCTTCTGCGACACCGCACCTGCGAAAATTACCATCGCAGGTGCGGAACCCACTTAATGCACCATTCTGCATCTGCGGTCAACCCAAATGCACCTGTGATGCGCACCTACACCAATTTTCCGCTTCTGCGGAAAAGTCTCAACTCCACAGAGTCCGCATCTGCGGTCCCCAACCCGCGCAAGCGACCTCGCACCTGCGACTCCCTTTCCGTAGGTTCGGAAACACCAGCAAAAATCACACCAGCAGCCCCTTAATGCCAAAAACAAATCTGTCAACCATCCGAACTCATCCCGAGGCCCTCGGGACCTCAACCAATAGTACAAACAAGTCATATGCCAACACCCAAACTTAGTCGAACCCTCGGAACACTCAAAATAATGCCAAAACACCAAATTAATCCATGATTCAAGACTAAGGATTCCTAAACTTCCGAAACTCGCCAAGGATGCCGAAACCAACCAAACCACGTCTGAATGACATAAAGATCTGCACACACATCCCAAATGACACTATGTACCTGCTCCAACTTCCGAAATTGCATTCCGATCCCGATAGCTAATTCTCCACTGCCGACCAGAAATCGCCAAATATCAATTTTCGCCAGTTCAAGCCTAATTCTACTTCGGACTTCCGAATAACATTCCGAACACACTCTTAAGTCCCAAATTATCTAACGAAGATGTCCGCACCATAAAAACCACATTTTGAGATCACATACCTATAAGTCAACTTCCGGTTGATTTTTTCAACTATTTAACCAATTTAAGAGACTAAGTGTCTCATTTCTCTCCACAACCACTCCGAACCTGAGTCAACCGACCCAACACAACATAAATGAGATAAACAATATGAAATGAAGCAGAAATGGGGAAAACAGGGCTAATCTCACGCAATGACCGACCGAGTCATTACATGAAAAAGGAGAATTAGTTTTTCCATCATACTATCATCAGTGTGTGATGAGAATGAAAATTGCAAGTATAAGAACAATTCCAATGAATGGAAGTAGAAATAAGTGAGAGATGCAGGAGTGACTGAATCTGTCTTCCAATGAAACAACAATACAAGTAACAATTGAGAAAAGTTTTGAATGTTGAATCTGATTCAGGATCACATGTCCATGGGATCATTTCCAAAAGACAGTATGATTTTTGTTGATAAGTATTCTAAATGCATTTTGATTTCCTATTTTCTTGAGTTTCTTTTGAATAAGAGAACTTATAGTCCGCTTTGGTACTATTTTGGTATTGATTTTCTATATTTTCAACTTCTTAGGCGAAAACAAAAAGTTGGAAGAAAACTTCGAATAAACCATGACGCAAAAAAATTAGCAAGGAAAATCGTATCAAAGCAACAAATGAAATTTTTGCAGCACAATTTTTAGTTTTTTTCCCTCTATAGACATAATAATGTCACCATAGAATAACAACCACAAAAAACTCAGCCATGAAATTAAAAATTATTTTGATATCTCAAAAAAGTAAAGAAAAAAAAAAAGAATAGAAAGAGGATTGAGAGACAATCACACCTGAAATTGCATGAGACCGAAGAAAAATGAAGAGAGATAAAAATATTCTTGAAAGTCTGAAGAACTAGAAATGTACTTCTCTGCTCTGTTGCTCTGTTACAATGGAACATATGGAAGAGGAGATGGTTCTAGACCAATTTGAATGTGTCAAATGGAAGACAACACTTTAGAGCGAAATTACATTTATGCCCTTGGTCGACCTCACTTGCATTTTCTATATAATAGAAAATTATTTATCTTTTTTGGATTGTTTGGATGGTTATTATCCTTTTTTTTTTTTTTTTTTTTTTTTTTTTTTTACATAAGAAGAATAGAGAGCTACATTTTTTACCATCTAATGTTTTACTTTCTTGAGGGAATACATTTGACCTTTTTTTTTGGAATTGAATTAGGATGTATGATGATGAGGGAGAGTGATTCTGTTCAATTTTCTCTAATTCAATTAAAGAATATTCCTTTAGGAAACAATCAATACGATTTGTTTGTACAAAGAATGGAAGGGCCTTATTTTTACTCTTAAGAGGAAATGTAAGCAAGAGTGTCCTAAATAAAGGCGGATCTAGGATTTAAACCCTATGGGTTCAATTTTTAAGGTTTTAAACATTGAAGCCATTATATTTTTAAAGTTATGGGTTCATATCTAATATTTTTGCAATTTTAATGAATTTATATACAAATTTTTACTCTGCGTCAAAAGTTATGGGTTCAGTTTAACCCGCTAGTGGAACACTCCATCCACCTCTGGTCCTAAAGACCTTGCTGTACACTTCTCCTATTCTTGTTTATACCAGGTTTCAATTCGCCAATGGTAGTGACAAATTACGTTGTTCCTGTATCGCCATGCACTTTTTTTTACTTCTGATTAATCAATAATCTATTTTCTATGGTAACCTTCAGAATGAGAATTTGTGACTTGTGGTGTATATTTGGACTTGGTGCAGGGTGTATGAGTCACAATCAGACTGAAGAAATTCAGCACAAAGATGTGATTATCATGAGTAATTTATAAATTATCACGGGCAGTGTATACGGCTAAAATCAGGTCCACCCGATTTTACTATTTGATCGAGATTAGGAAGTTGCATCGAAGGTTGACTTCGACTCAATCACGAGGATAAGGTACCGAGTTCAGAATTGAAGTATTTGTCGAGATTGAGGTTAGTAGCGACCGAAGCCAAATGAGACAGGCACCGAGTAAGATCGGAGATGACAAAATAATGGAAAAGCGAGATATCTGTGATTAGTCGAGAATCACAGCGTAAATCTCGGAACGGATCAAATCAAAAGCGGTTAATCAACTAATCATGGGATTTCCTTCTGTAGTTAGAGTTATACCATAAGTAGAATTCCTATACTATATAAAGGGAATTTCTAATCATTTGTAAGATATCATTATTCACAGAGATTAAAGCAATATAATTCTTTCATTCTCGCTTACATTGTTGTTCATCAGCTTGATCTATTTTCTAACTGTTCTTGCACCTATCAGTTCGAGAGTACTTTGACTCGAGGGCTGAGTTCTGTCTGAACAACTGGTTTGCTTTACTGATAATTTAATTCTATCATTTATCTTAATATTTATTAATTGGTGTTGAGTGAAATCACATATCCTTAAAACCACAATATAAGTTTAATTGTTATCCAAATTTTAGGGTAAATAGTTTGGCGCCCACCGTGCGGATAAGGATAATAATGATCGCTAAATACTAATTTCGATAACACACACTACTTTACGCTTATTCTTGTAAGCGTTTCTGTTATTCCTGGATAAAACATGTCAATCTGACAAAGAACGCCCACACATGGTGACAACGACCTCGGATTTCACGGGGAAAACGATAATATAGCCGTCCCGGGGATCGATGTGCCTCAGGCTGATCTCGAGGGAGTACTAATTGCCAATCCAGTCGACGTCAGTTCTCATATCGCCCTAAATGCGAATTTGGGCGCTAATCCCGAAGGAAGCGTACATAGAGAAGGCCGATTTGGTGGTTGAGGCACTCAGGGCGGAGGAGATGATGGAGTTCTCCTCCAATTGATATTCGAAATTCTACAGGTGAACAAGCCGCTATAGCACAACTACAAAACCAACATCAAACGTCGAGTGAGGTCAAACCAGAAGTCGTCCACAGAACCGAGCCAATGCCGGAGAGATCGAATGCCAACGAATCGGGGACTAACCCCACCATAATAAAGATGCCCGGGGAGCTCACTAAATGAATTGAATCGGGAGAAAAGAAAATCGAGGCAAATGATAAGAAAGTAGAGACATAGAATTCCCGGGTTGACAAAATATCGGGGGCACCGCCGATTTTAAAAAGTGTGGACTCAAAGAAGTTTGTGCAGAAGTCGTTCCCCCCAAGTGAGGCTCCGAAGCCCATCCCGAAGAAATTCTACATGCCGAAAATCCCTAAGTACAATAGGACCACCGATCCCAATAAGCATGTCACTTCCTATACATGTGCCATAAAAGGAAATGATTTGGAAGATGATGAGATCGAATCGGTTCTGCTAAAGAAATTTAGAGAAACTCTATCAAAGGGAGCAATGATTTGGTATCACAATTTACCACCTAATTTCATCGACTCATTCATCATGCTTGCAGACTCTTTTGTAAAGGCACATGCAGGGGCAATAAAGGTTTCAATGCGGAAATCGGACCTTTTCAAGGTAAAACAAAAGGATAACGAAATGCTAACGGAGTTCGTATCTCGGTTCCAGATGGAATGCATGGAACTACCACCGATCACAAACGATTGGGCTGGTCAAGCCTTCACACAAGGTGGCATCACGTCAACTGAAGATGAATTTAATTGAATATCCGGCGGTAACCTGGGCCGATGTACATAATTGGTACCAGTCAAAGATCAGGGTTGAGGATGATCAATTGGGGACCCCCTCCGGTTCCGTCTATCCGAAGAGGAACGTAGGCAAAAATCAGAGGGATATCGAAAGGAACCTCGATCAAACAAAGACCGATATCAGCCATACAATGCAGATCATAGAAACAGCGGTCCAGGACGTAATTCCATCCGAAACAATCAAAAAAATGATCGAGGCCAGATCCCTCGAGGACTCATGAGAAAAAATGGTTTCGATAAGCATGCCGATCCCATAGAGGCACCATGATTATCGAAGTACAACTTCAGTATCGACGCATCAGGTATTGTGCCGGCCACTGGGAGAATCAAAGATACTAGACGACTCAGACACCTACAAACCGATCCTTCCCAAAGAAACCCAATCAAAGATGCAAGTACCACGGAACACATGGCCACAGAACCGAAGACTGCAGACAACTGAGGGAGGAGGTAGCTCGTCTATTCAACGAGGGCCACCTTCAAGAGTTCTTGAGCGATCGAGCTAAGAACCATTTCAGAAACAGAGACGCCAATAGGAAAACCGAGCAGGAAGAACCACAACACGTGATTCATATGATCGTTGGTGGGGTCGATATTCCATATGGGACCGTGTTCAAGCGCACTAAATTATCAATTACTAGGAAGAAACGGACTCGAAAAGAAGAACAATTTTGCTTGGACCTCGGAATTCCAACAGGCGTTGGAAGAGTTAAAATGGTATCTCTCAAGCCCACCATTGCTTCATACTCCGAAAGAGGACGAGCAACTCTACTTATATTTAGCAGTCTCGGAAGTCGCGGTAAGCAGGGTCCTAGTACGAGAAGAGCAAGGTACGCAATTTCCTGTTTACTATGTTAGTCAGACTTTAGGTGAGGCCGAGACCCTGTAACCATACTTAGAAAAATTAGTGCTTGCTCTAATAAGCGCCTCTAGGAAATTAAAACTATATTTTCACTGTCACCCAATTTGCGTGGTGACCACTTGTCCTCTTCGTAATGTTTTGCACAAGCCCAAACTCTCAAGTCGATTGGCCAAATGGGACGTCAAGATCAGTGGGTATGATATTGAGTATCAACCCCGAATGGCCATCAAGTCTCAAATCTTAGCAGACTTCGTGGCCGACTTCACGCCATCCCTCGTACCCGAGGTTGAAAAGGATTTGTTGTTAAAAATGGGTACATCTTCAGGGGTGTGGACCCTTTTCACAGATGGCGCTTCGAATGTGAAGGGGCCCGGGCTAGGCATCGTTTTGACGCCTCCCACAGGCAATACAATTAGACAATCTATCAAAACTTCTAAGTTGACTAACAATGATGCCGAGTATGAGACCATGATTTCAAATCTCGAGCTGGCTAAAGGTTTGGGAGCAGAGGTCATCGAGGCCAAATGTGACTCCCTACTTGTGGTAAACCAAGTCAACAGGACCTTCGAGGTTCGAGAATAGAGTTACTTGGACAAACTGCAGGTAACCCTACATCAGTTTAAAGAATGGACCCTACAACATGTACCTGGAGAACAGAACAGTGAGGCCGATGCCCTTGCAAATTTGGGGTCATCAGTCAAAGCAACGAAATTAGCTCGGGGACTGTCGTACAACTTTCAAAGTCAGTAATTGAAGAAAGCCACCCTAAAACAAACTCCACAAGCCTAACTTGGGATTGGAGGAATAAATATATCGAGTATCTAAAAAGCGAGAAGCTCCCATCGGTCCCTAAGGAGTCGAGGACTTTACGAACAAAGGTTTCACGATTCACATTGGCCGAAGATGGAACACTATACAAAAGAACGTTTGATGGACCATTAACAATATGTTTGGGTCCGAGAGACAACGACTACGTCCTACAAGAAATTCACAAGGGTACTTGCGGAAACCATTCTGGTGCCGAATCACGGGTTCACAAAGTCATCAGAGCGGGATACTATTGGGCCAATATGGAAAAAGATAATAAGGAATTCGTTCGAAAGTGCGACAAGTGTCAAGGATATGCGCCGATGATCCACCAGCTCAGATAGCAACTCCATTCGGTCCTATCCCCATAGTCGTTCATGAAATAGGGAATGGATATCTTCGTCCCTTTGTCATCGGCCCCAGGTGAAGCTAAATTCATTTTATTTATGACTAACTATTTCTCTAAGTGGGTTGAAGCACAGGCTTTCGAGAAGGTCAGAGAAAAAGAAGTTATAGACTTCATCTGGGATTACATCATATGTCGATTCCGGATACTTTCCGAAATCGTATGAGACAATGGAAAACAATTCATCGGCAGCAAAATAACAAAGTTTCTCGAAGATCACAAAATAAAAAGGATCTTGTCAACTTCGTATCATCCTAGTGGGAATGGGCAGGCCGAATCAACAAACAAGACCATCATTCAGAATCTAACGAAGCGATTGAACGACGCTAAGGGAAAATGGAGAGAAACATTTCCCGAAGTCCTTTGGGCGTATCTAACAACGTCAAAATCCAGTATAGGGCAACACCATTCTCCTTAGTATATGGCATCGCAACTCTGATCCCAATCGAGGTCGGAGAACCTAGCGTCAGGTATTGATACACAACGGAAGAGTCAAATCATGAGGCTATGAATACAAGCCTCAAATTACTAGATGAAAAACGGGAAGCCGCCCTCGTCCGAATGGCCGCACAAAAGCAGCGCATCGAAAGGTACTACAACCGAAGAGCCAATATTCGCCACATTAGAATCGGGGACTTAGTTCTGAGAAAAGTCACCCTCAATACTCAAGACCCAAACGAAGGAAAACTCGACCCAAATAGGGAAGGACCGTATGAGGTCCTCGATATCATCGGAAAGGGATCCTACAAACTTGTCACGATGAACGGCGAACAATTGCCAAATAATTGGAATATATCACTCCTCAAACGATATTATTGTTAAGGTATGACCTTCTCCTTTTTTTATTTATATTTTATATTAACTTGTTGCAGGTGTTTGATCGAAGGCATTGAAGTTATCTCCAAACATGAAGTCCTTAGGTCTGAAAGCACGCATTGAACTTTTTTTCCCTTCGACCGATTTTTGTCCCAAATGGGTTGTTCCAGCAAGGTTTTTAATGAGGAAACCCTTGTTCGTGCTAACTTAGAGCAATTCAATAGTATCCGAGGCTTTCTTACCATTAACCTCGAATAATGGGGGTATCACCCTCAGATGTTATGTTTTCAAGGAAAATACGTTGTTTTAACAGGGTCTCGATAGGTAAATTTTATAAAGGGCCAAATGGCTGAATGAACCGTGTCCATGTAGATTACTCGAGCCTGTATACGGCTAAAAATTGGCCCACCCAATTTTACTATTTGATCGAGATTAGGAAGTTGCATTGAAGGTTGACTTCGACTCAATCACGAGGATAAAGTACCGAGTTCAGAATCACAGCATATATCGAGATCGTGGTTGGTAGCGACCGAAGACAAATGATACAGGCACCGAGTAAGATCGCAGACAGAAAAATAATGGAAAAGTGTGATAACCGTGACTGGTCGAGAATCACGGCATAAATCTCAGAACGGATCAAATCAGAAGCGCTTAATCAGCTAATCATGGGATTTCCCTCTGTAATTAGAGTTATACCATAAGTAGAATTCCTCTACTATATAAAGGGGAGTTCTTATCATTTGTAAAAGATCATTATTCACAGAGATTAAAGCAATATAATTCTTTCTTTCTCGCTTACATTATTGTTCATCAACTTGCTTTATTTTATAAATGTTCTTGCACCTATCAGTTCGAGAGTACTTCGACTTGCGGGCTGAGTTCTGTCTGAACAAATGGTTTGCTTTACTGATAATTTAATTCTATTGCTTATATTCATATTTATCAATTGGTGTTTAGTGAAATCACATATCCTTAAAACCACAATATAAGTTTAATTGTTATCCAAATTTTAGGGTAAACAGAGCCCTAGTGGCAAAACATGTACGCATGTATAATCTGTTGAAAGAAGTATTTTTTCCTTACCAAATGTTCCATGCCTTAGAGAAATTTCTACTTTATAATTTCATACTTATGATCTATTGCGGAGACTGGCTCAAGGGCCGATCATAACTAAAGCTCGAACGATTAATCTTTTACTCGAGGTCCGTCGTTCAAAAATCGACATGTTCGAATTACTAAACTTCGAGATCGTAAGACCTTAAATAGGCAATCCTCGATTTTATGGTCCAAGGCCACCCCACTCGGGGACTGACACTTCGAGCAAATTCTAAGTATAATTGGGAAAATAAGACCAAGAGGCAGATCCCAAGGCTACGGCCAAACTAACGCAATTCGGAGACGTTCGAATTCCGTAATGAAAACAAGTCTTCGCATTATTTTATAAACTAGTTTAAAAGGCTACCCTCGGCAAAATAACAAAAGGGTTTCGAAAACGTCAGCCCTCGAAAAACCTTAAGGGGTATCGAACTAATCGAACCCTAAGGCACAAAAAAGCAAAGGGTTTCGATAACACTAAACCCCAAAAAAACTTAACAGGTACAAACTTACTTCGTGCTAAGGCATGAAAAATTCTCATATACTTAACTTTTTAAGCCAAAAAGGGGAAAAGCCACTCTTTTGAGGCCATATCGGCCTAATTCAAAAGCCTAAGGGCCGTTATATTTTTTGAGTTCGAGAAAGTACTCACTCGACTATAGAGACTATATTAGTCTGACTTCGGTCAAATTGCCTAAGTTTTGAATTCACAAACAAATTTTCACAAGGAATAAGTGAGTCAAAATTCTCACAAGGCATGAAGTGTATTCAATGGTATAAAGCAAATCAGAATTTTCACAAGTCAAAAGTTGAGTCAAAGATAAAAAAGGAAGTATTTTATATATGTGAAGGTATTTACAAAGGACCAGTCGGGGTTCTAGACAAAAGAAAAAAGAAAAAAAATGCAAAAGCTCCTAACTATTCTCGGGGGTAGCTTCTTCATCGGGGTCCTCCCTATTCTCGACCCACTCTTGCTGCCATCATCATTGTCTTCGTCATCGGAAGTGGCCAGCACTCTAGCATTGGCTTCATGCTCTATTGCCTTTGCTATCTCTTCGGCAAGAACGAAACCTCGAGCGTGGATCTCCTCGAGGTTTTCCCTCCGAGATTGGAATTAGCAAGTTTGGGAGTCCAATGTTATCGGGTTTGAGCAATCTTGGCGGCCCCTCTCGCTTGAACTTGAGCGGCTTCAGCATCGGCCCGATAGATAGACACCATCGCATCAGCCTCGGTCTTTGCCTTTTCAGCCTCAGATTAGACCTTTGTAAGTTCGAAAGCCAACTGAGCCTCAAGATCCTCTATCTTCTTTTCCTGAGCGAGCTCTTTTCCTTCATTCTTCAAGGCTGTCCTTCGATCGATGACAACCAGGCTAGAGCAGTCTCTTTCTCTGCAGCAAGGCGGTCCATGCTTTCTTTCCACCCGTAGGATCCTCATTAATCATCTTGATCTCCTCTCAGAACTGCTCGATCCTCTCGATCTTTTGTTGCAGCTGTGATATTGAAATATTAGCCTCCGTTCCCTAATCAATACCTTGAGCTTTTAAAAATATCATTACTTGCTCAACTCAAGTCGGTCTGCTCCTTGTGAACCTTAGCCAATTCGGCTCGGAGGTCCTTAATCTCCTCATCCTTTTGCCCGCGGAGAAGTTTGAGGGAATTCCTCTCCTCCGAAAGCCTTTGGAGGTCAGCCTCACATTGGCTCAATTCAGCCCGGGACTTGGAAAAAGCCTGTATGGAAAAGGAATGGAGTTAGACAGAAGACGGAAGAATACAACATCAACAAATGAATTAAGACTTACCTGGTTCAGGATTCGTTGAGCCTCTTCTAAGAGGCTAGATGCGACATTCAGGTCGGAAGCATCTTCGACCCAGGCAAAGAAATCTCGGAGAGGATCCTCCCATTCGGGGACTCCACCTACCTCAGAGGTCCTCAAAGCTTGAGCATCCCAGATCGTCTCTTCAGAAAGTAAGGAAGAGTTGGCGAGTCACCTACTATCACTGCCCCTAGTTAGTCACTTGGGGCGTTCTTTTCAACTCGAGGGGTTTTAGGACTGGGCCCCTCGGACATGCTCGTCGTTTGAGGGGAGACAACCTCAAATCTCAGGCGATTCGGGGACTTTGCCCGAATTCTTCTCCAAGGCCTCCTCAGCACAAGGCAGGACGTCACCAACCACCACCGATTCAGCGGCCTTGAGGCCCTCGATGGTTTTCTTTACTCGGGTCACCAGCACCGAGCCATCATCTTCATATGATTCTTCTTCCTCCCTTAGCCGCTAAAGTATATGGGCAGGGACAATATCAATCTTTGATTTGCTAATCGAACTCTTCTTTTTATTGGGCTTTGGGTCCTCAGAGGTCGAGGCCCTTTTTGTCTTGTTATCCTTCGCCGGTTTTGGAACCGGAGCCGAAGCCTCCTCCTCGCCAGATGGAGGCCTCATGAATGCATCTTTGCTCAGGCCTACACACAAGAAAATTGAATGAGTATAAAAGGATATTATGATCGATTGATCATATATGTAAAAAGGGAGCTTACCATGATTCTTGGCCTCCCATCAGCCTTTTGCTAAATCGCGCCAACAACGCTCGGCGTACGAATAGGTCGAGGCCAATTTTCGAACCCAGGACTCAAGATTGGGGATCGCACGGGGCATCCAAGCAACAACTACATCCTAAAAGAAGGCATCAATAAAGGTAGAAGGACAAATTATTGCATGGAAACTAACAGTGAAATAATACTTACGCTTCTTTTTCCATTTCTCAAGAAATGGCATATTCTCTGCCAGGATGAGGTCGGAAGTCTTCACTCGAACGAACCTACCCATCCAGTCTCAATTTTTGTCCTCGTCGATACTCGGGAACAACACCTTTGTTTCTCGACGCTGGAGTTTAATCAACCCTCGAAAGATACGGGGACTGTACAACCTAATGAGGTGGTCGAGGGTAAATTACATCCCCTCGACTTTGCTTGAAAAAAATCGGAGCATGATGACTATTCACCAAAAAGAGGGATGGATTTGGCATAAGGTTATCTGGTACTGACGGCAAAAGTCGATGATGACGGGATCGAGGGGGCCTAGCGTGAAAGGGTAAGTATAAACACTCACATACCCTTCCACGTGGGTGGTGATATTTTCTTCGTGGGTTGGAATCACCACCTCTTTATTCCCCCTAGTTGCAGTCTATCTTTACCTGCTCAAGGTACCTCTCAATTATCGATCAAATGTACCTCGACATATGCTCACATCGACCAGTGACCGAGGAAGCTTTCTCGATCTTAATGTCGGATTTAAGGCTACACGGACTAGGAGCACACTCCTCAGGGAGCGGATCCACCAACGTTTTATCACCGGCCAGCCCCGAAGAAGAAGCTTTCTCCTTTTGGGGAACTGTTTTAGATGTGTTCGCCATTTTTATAAGTTTGAAGAAAGTAAGACTTGGTGTTTGAAGATTGACAGTGAAACCTGAAGATTTGTGGAAGGAAAGAATTTGGGAGAGGTAAAAGCTTTGAAGATTAGGGGAAAGTGAAATTAATGTTTTAATCAATGAAGAGAGGGCCTATTTATGGGATTTACAGCAACGGTTCAACAAGACTAGTGGATGACCACCAACTGACGCTCATTAATGATTTGGGAAACTATACCGACGAGACATTTCATTCACTTCCATCCCTTATGTCACGGGGATGATGTCATAATTGGTCGAGGTAAAAAAATCGAAGGCTCAATTCATTTTTTGTCATTACACTCCAAAAAACAAGGGGATTATCTGTATACGGCTAAAATCGAGCCCCACCCGATTTTACTATTTGATCGAGCTTAGGAAGTTGCATCGAAGGTTGACTTCGACTCAATCACGAGGATAAGGTATCTATTTCAGAACCGAAGTATCTATCGAGATCGAGGTTGGTAGCAACCAAAGCCAAATGAGACAAGAACCGAGTAAGATTGGAGACGGGAAAATAACGGAAAAGAGAGATATCCCTGACTGGTCGAGAATCATGGCGTAAATCTTAGAACAGATCAAATCAGAAGCGGTTACTCAACTAATCATGGGATTTCCTTCTGTAATTAGAGTTATACAATAAGTAGAATTCCTCTACTATATAATGGAGAGTTCTAATCATTTGTAAGAGATCATTATTCACAGATATTAAAGAAATATAATTCTTTCTTTCTCGCTTACATTATTGTTCATCAGCTTGCTCTATTTTCTAACTGTTCTTGCACCTACCAGTTCGAGAGTACTTTGACTCGAGGGCTGAGTTCTGTTTGAACAACTGGTTTGCTTTACTTATAATCTAATTCTATCATTTATCTTCATATTTATAAATTAGTGTTGAGTGAAATCACATATCCTTAAAACCACAATATAAGTTTAATTGTTATCCAAATTTTAGGGTAAACAGGAAGTTTGGCCGAGGTCGACCAGTGATCAATGGAACAAGTCGCCACGGGGTCAACCACGACTGAGGTCGAGTAGTGCGAATAGAAGTAACGTCTAGTTTTGTATTGGGATCTTCAGAGGGATTATTCTATTGAATATTCTCTGTTTTTGTACTTTTAGGGTTCTTTGGGAATATCCCATATAAATAGAATGAGAGATAAGAAAAAAGACATGTAATATTCTATGTGATAAGAACTCTTTTGAAAGGCAAGCTCTCTAGATAAATACAAAGAACACCTTTCTGAAGAGATTCGTCTTTTTAGGATTATCTCTTGTCATTCCACCAGATCCGAGAAAGTCTTCAATATTCTTGTATGTCCTTTTCATTCATCATTGCCAGAGAAAGGGATCATCCACCTCATTCAATATTGGGTAAATCTCCCTATTTATTTATATTTGTGCCATTTATTGCTATTTAATATCCTATATTTCTCACACATTATTGCATTATGAACATTTAACCCAGATATGAAGTTATTATCTTTAACTAGAATTAACCTCTTAAACAACTAATTAATTAGTTTAACCAAAGATTATCACTTTTTGGTCAAACAATTTGGCGTCGTTTCTGGGGATTTCCCAAGTCAAAGTCTTAGTTCCTTTCAGATCTAAAAAGACGCAAAACCCTATCTTTTCTTGTGTGCACGATCTGACATGGCAGGTAATGGGAAGAAAGGATGAAGGCAGTAGCCGATCTTACTACCAACCTCCTAACACAATCAATGAGGTCACTCAAACAGATGCTAAAGACATGACGCCAAACGCCTCCCCTAGGCAGAGTGGTTCACCCCTTCCTCACGGCATGGTAAAGGTGCTTCCACGTCCATAATGGAAGAGGCGCCACCAGCAGTGAAAAAGATGCTCGACGCATGATTTACAAACACGCTGACCAGTATCCTCGACAAACCCGCCCTAAGATCGAACATAGAGAACGTGAGGGTTTGCGTCACACCAATGACAGACGAGCATCACGACCCTCCTCCTGTAACAGGTATTACTTACAACGTTAATAATGCAGGAGACGACACCCTCACAGCCATTTTGAGGAAGATAGAGGAGATGGAGAACGAAAACAAAATGCTTCGAGACCAAATGAAAGAGCATCAAGAAAGGGTACACAAAATACGAAGTGCCCTAAAACTTTTACCAAAATGGGACGCCGGTCGGTTCATCGAGCAGCCATACAGTGACGAAGTTGCACTGCACACCATACCTAAAACCTTCAAAATGCCTCCGTACCTGAAAATATACGACGACACGACATACCCTGAGGATCATGCGACTCACTATGCCACCACAGTAAAAGGCAACGATCTCGCCAAAGAGAAAGTGTCTTCCATGTTGCTGAAAAAGTTTGGTGAAACCCTTACCAAAGGAGCACTAGCTTGGTATTCGCAGCTGCATGCGTGCTCCATAGAGACGTTCGAGGAAATGGCCGACAAGTTTGTAACTGCCGTGCCGGTGCTAAGAAAGCAGAGGCGAGAGTGAATGACATATTTTCCATTAAATAGTCACCCGGTGAAGGTCTCAGAGATTTCCTCGCTCGATTCGACTGTGTAAGGATGACCTTACCCAATGTATCATAAGGAATGGCAATAGCAGCTTTCCAGAATGGGTTAAACAGGAGAGATTCAAGGGCGACCACAAAGTTGTTAAGCTGGCTCATGAAGCATCCTCCGACCACTTGGGATGAGATACACAACGCCTACTACGCCAAAGTACGAGCTAACGAAGATGACCTCAATGGGCTAACTCAACGGTATACCTCCGTACAGATGGAATCCAGGAAAGACTGAAGAAATGACAACAGAAGTGACCTGGCAGGTCTGCGGCCCAACCGTGAAAGACATCAACAATATGTCAGAGCCGCCATCATACCACCCCTCGTCACGGTGACAACCCATCTAGGCCGCAAACAGAGACTCATCGAAGCAAGAGAGGTATGCCTCTATTACTATATGCTCACAATTTATGTGTTTCTCCCTAAAAAATAATCTACGCCCTGGAAAAGCTGGGCCCAAAGGTGAAGTGACCGCAGAAGATGAGGTCCGACCCAAACACCAGAAAGTCAAACACCCTCTGCGAATTCCACCAGGAACAGGGTCACAAAACCGAGGACTGCATCGCCCTAAGGCAAGAGGTCGTGAATATGCTTCACCAAGGACACATGAAAGAACTATTAAGCGACCGAGGAAGGGCGAACTTTGCTCGAGAATGCGAACAACATCAAGGTCTACCAAAACCGCCTTCTCCTGCTCGAACCATCCAAATGAGCATCGGAGGGGATGATGACGCGTCAATCAACAACGTAAAACTCACGACCACCCACAAGATGAAAAGGTCAATCAGTCACGAACTCGAAGAAAGTATCATCTTTGATAAGTCAGATACCCACGGTTTGGTTTTTCCTCACTATGACGCTGTTGTTATTACTTTTTGCATCTTAGATACAGATGTGAAACGTATTATGGTAGATGATGGAAGCGGCGCATGCATTATCCACCATCGAGTGCTTGCACAAATGAAAATCGAGGATAAAATAGTGCCACGGTGCATCACACTAACGAGTTTTGACAATGTAGTTGAACGAACGTCTGGAGAAATCACACTACACGTCCTGGCCAGCGGCGTCACTTTGGAGACCATATTCCACATCATGGATCAAGACACGACGTACAACGCCATCATAGGTCGGTCTTGGATACACGCCATAAAGGTTGTCCCCTCCAGCTTATACCAAGTCATCAAATTTCCCACCCTTTGGGGAGTATTCAGCATCTGAGGAAAGCAACGCACCTCCCAAGAATGTTATCGCATCGCCAGGATTGCACATACACCCAGCAAATGAAGGGCAAAGATAAGGAGGCATAGCAATTAACTGGGTTGAGGTCGAGTGGTGATGAAGGGAAGGACGTCATCAGAGACCCTGAAATCATTGAGGTCACATCGGCCACAAACTTCAGGAACCAGGTAAATTCCACCAGCTTTTAGCTAACAACGCAGAATTGTTTGCCTTTTCCAATGAAGACATGCTAGGTATCCCAAAAGAGATAGCAACACTTAGGTTGAACGTCGACCCGCTTTACCCCCAGTAAGGCAAGTTAGGCAGAAATTCAATTCTGCAATAAATGATGTAGTCCGCAAGGAGGTCAAAAAAATGCTGGAAAACAGCTCCATCAGATAGTCGAAATACCCGCAATGAGTCGCCAACGTAGTCATGGTGAAAAAAGAAGAACGGAAAATGGCGGATGTGCGTGGATTTCACCGATTTGAACAAAGTATGCCCCAAAGACTCATTCCGCTACCCCACATCGACCAACTCATTGACGCAACAGCTGGGTACGAGTTATTGAGCTTCTTAGATGCTTACTCGAGCTACAACCAGATCCTCATGGAAGAGGAAGACCAGGAAAAAACCCCCTTCATCACCCACCAGAGGATGTATTATTATAGGGTAATGCCTTTCGAACTAAAAAATACAGGAGGAACGTATCAAAGGTTGGTGACAAAAATATTCAAAGACCAACTCGGCAAAAGCATGGAGGTCTACATCGACAATATGTTGGTCAAATCAAAAAGGAGAGAAGATCACATCGACCACCTGAAAGAGGCCTTTGATATACTCAGGCGACATGGAATGAAATTGAACCCCGAAAAGTGCGCCTTCGGCGTAATCTTGGGGAAGTTCCTCGGCTTCTTAATATCAAAATGAGGCATTGAGGTCAACCCCGAACAAATCAAATCTATAGAGGGAATATCGGAGAAGTTAACCAGTAAGAAACAGGTTCAGAGACTGACTGGTCGCATAGCCGCCCTATCGAGATTTATCTCACGGTCCTCCGACATATACCACAAAATTTTGGTCTTACTCAAGATAGACAACGGCCTAAAATGGAGCTCTGAGTGCGTCAATGCTCTAAAAGACCTAAAAACGTACGTATCTTCATCTCTACTGCTCTCTAAAGCGGAGCCCGGAGAACGCCTCCTTGTTTACCTGGCCATGTCCGATGTGGAGGTGAGTGCGGTCCTAGCCCGAGAAATAAAGGTACACAATCTCCCATCTACTATATTAGTAAACTTTAGACGACGCAGAGACGAGGTATCCACACCATGAAAAGTTGGCCTTGGCTTTGTTCGTAGCTTCACGAAAGCTTAGACCCTACTTCCAGTGGCACCCCATCTAGGTAGTCACAACGTTTCCCCTGAGGAGTATTTTGCACAAACCTGAGTTGTCAGGCAGATTGTCCAAATGGACCATAGAGTTAAGCGAGCATGATATGAGCTATCAACCGCGAACGGCAATAAAGTCGCAAGTACTTGCCGATTTCATCGCCGACTTCAGCACAAAAATAATGCCTGAAGTCGAAAGGGACGTCGCCCACGCTCCTCCCCAAATACAAGACCTATGGGCTTTGTATAGAAATAGCGCCTCTAACGTATCTAGGTCTGGACTGGGACTCGTGCTCGAGGTCCCGACAGGCGAAGTAATTCGCCAGTCCATAAGATGCCCGGACATGACTAACAATAAGGTCGAGTATGAGGCCGTGATTTCAGGACTAAGGTTAGCATTCAAGTACGGAGCGAAGTGAGTTATCCTACGTTGCGACTCTCAGCTCGTCGTCAACCAAGTCACAAGGACCTCCACTCAGTCACCTCACCTTGTCTTCTCATCAAATGGGGGATGGACATCGTCGGCCCCTCCCAGCAAGGCGAGGTAATTTACGACTTCTTTTAGTTTTAACTGACTATTTTCCAAGTGAGTGGAAGCAAGTGCATTCGCCCAAATATGCGAGCAAGAAGTGATCTCCTTCGTATGGAAGAATATTGGGTACCACTTTGGCCTCCCCAAAGAAATCAGTTGTGACAACGGGCATCAATTCACCAAAAAAAAGATCGTCGAGTTCTTCGAGAAATGGCATATCAAAAGAATACTCTCCACACCATATCATCCCTCGGGCAACGGGCAAGTGGAATCCTCCAATAAATTAATACTGAATACAATGAAGAAAAATCTCGAGAACTCCAAGGGACTATGACCGAAACTACTGCCAGAAGTGATATGGGCATACAACACTACGGAAAAAACGAGCACAGGAGAGACGTCTTACTCACTTGTCTATGAGACTGATGCAGTAATACTAGTCGAGGTCGGAGAACCAAGTCTAAGATACTCCCACGAGAGCGGGTTGAGAAATGACGAAAGCAGAAGACGGGACCTCGATGAAGACGAAGAACGGAGAGATATGGCTTACATAAGGATGATCGCCCAAAAACAACAGGCAGGACTCTACTACAACAAAAAAGCCAAGGTCAGACCACTCAAAGTCGGGGACTAAGTACTCAAGGCCAAAACACAGGCAAGCAAAGATCCACGAGAAGGAAAACTAGGAATGAATTGGGACGACCCATACTAAATCACAGCAATAGCAAACAAAGGGTCATTTCAACTAGAAATGATGGAAGGAAAACTACTACCAAACCACTAGAACGTCGCCCACCTCAAATACTTCAACTTGTAAGGAAAAATGTTCTCCGAGCCATACTCTTTATCCCTCACCTGAGTTTTGTACTTGGGTTTTCTCTGGGAGGTTCTTAACGGGGAGGACATTTCGAGTTAAGCACGATCAGGTGAGAACACGACTTGACCAGTTCATCGCCCGACCTCTCGAATACTTCTCCAGGTCAACCAATGAAGGGACTAGATAAACTGGAACTGGAATGCCAACCCAAAAAACATGTAAACTTCTCCAATATATATGTAAGAAAAACATACAAGTACATGATGTTCGCCTATGTCTCCACCAAATCAACGCTGCATCAATTAAAATACCATATTCGACCTCGTTTGAATTAACTAAGAGTAATGTTCGACCTCGCTCGAATCAACTCACATTCGACCTCGTTCCAATTAACTAAGAGCAATATTCGACCTCGTTCGAATTAAATAAGAGTAACATTCGACCTCGTTCGAATCAACTCACATTCGACCTCGTTCGAATTAACTAAGAGTAACATTCGTCCTTGTTCGAATCAACTCACATTCGACCTCGTTCGAATTAATTAAGGGTAACATTCGACCTCGCTCGAATCAACTCACATTTGACCTCTTTCGAATCAACTCACATTCGACCTCGTTCAAACTAATTAAGAGTAACATTCTACCACGTTCGAATCAACTCACATTCGACCTCGTTCGAATCAATTAAGGTGACATTCGGTTTCGCTCGAACTAATTAAAGTCACACTCGACCACGTTCAAGTTAACGCCTGCCAACACGGTCGCGATTAAAAATCCAGAGTTCTTATAATATAGGCAACCAAACGAGGAAAATATCCAAGAGAAAACAGAGAAGGCTCAAAAACAAAAATCAAAAGTAGCATTCAGAATTCAAAAAGATATCTTACAAGGGCCGAACAGACGCCCACAAAAGTAAAAACAAAAATTACAAGAAGTATAATTACTCAGCAGCATCGTCCCAGCCATCCGAGTATTCGTCATCGTACTAAGCACCTTGTTCAATCCCATCCAAGTCAGCTTCACCATTACCAGCCCCCGGCGTAGCAGGATCATAACCATAAGCGACCCGAGCTACGCGCGCCTTAGCACAAGCATCCTCTAATTCGACCTCAGAAACTCTCCCTATTGTCATCAAGTCCCTAAATACGTCTAACTGGGCCTCGACATGGATCCACTTCTCATACAAATCCCGTGAAACATCGGGATAAGTGGAAGTGTGAGAGGAAGACGGTCGGAACAACAATTGCACCCTTTCAGCCTTAAGAATGACGATCTGATCATTAAGGTTTGAAACCTCTTTCTCAAGACCCCAATTATGCTCATCAAGCCTGGCCTCCCTGAGCACGTTCATCTCCACATCACTCGCCCGCTCACATCGGAGGATGCGGATGGCATCTTCCAACACCTCCACCTTCGCCAAAGTCGCCACCCTGGTCTCATCGGCCTTCTACAACTCTGCTGCTTTTTCGATCAACTCATAACTTAAGTCGTTAACTCTGATCGAACTCTACTCAAGTTCTACCCGCAGGGAAGCCACTTGAGCTTGAAGGTCGGCACACTCAGCCTAGACCCCCTCGCTCACTTCGAGCTCGTCCTCTTTGACTCTAAGTTCTCCCTCGAGCTCGCTACATTTTCCAATGACTCTCACAGGTTCATCGTCCTTCTGCTTCAGCTCATCCCTAAGGGCTTGGAAGTTGTTGTACACGCCAAATCAGTTTCATATTTCACGATGTTTGGCATCGTACTCACGATACTTCGCCTATATTTTCTTGAAAATAGCCCTCCACTTCTCTTCTCAGCGGGCACTCTCAATCTCCAAAATAATGGTCTAATGAAAAAGAGAAAGTAGAAGAAGGAAGTCGGTCTAAAAAAAGGGAAAATAAAAAACGTAAGATTCGGGAACTAGAAGGATCAAAAACTTACCCTCAAGGCCATTCCGGCAATGCCTGACGATAGAGCGACATCGTCAAACGTCTGCAAAGTCCTTCCCTCAGTGTTAGAGCATAGAGGACCCAAAGAGGGAACCACGTTCTCTGTGTTCACTAGTAAGCCACGGTCCAGGGGGCGACTATAGTATGAGTGGATCCCTCTAGCCTTACCTCTACCCGAGTAAAGCCTCAGTTAACATCCGCACCTCTTCAAGGTCGACGTCAGAACCGGTCTCCTCGGTTGATGAAGGAACGCCAGCCTATCCTAACGGTGAAAGATTGCACCTCGGCACGGTCTCCGCTGCCTTTGGTCTCCCCTTTCTTCGACAATGAATTCAGGCAAAAGATCATCTTCTACAACCTCCACGGGCGGCAAAGTCACAGTGTCCAAATCCACTTCGCCCTCAGATGCAGCCATGGCTAGCTCAGGATCGCCCCTTTTCGACTCCTCGGCTCCAGCTGTCCCGTCGTCGATTTCCACCCTCCGTTTTTTTAGTGGAAACAGTTCCTCCTCACTCGGTGATGACTCGTCTACTAAGTGCAATACATGAGAAGTTAGTATCTCCATTGTTATGGCTGCCGTCCGTCTGCTAGGTCTGCATAGTGCTGGGGTCTGAGAAGAAGTAGCCGTCTAAATAGACTTGCCCACAATAGCAGCAAGTAGAGATCCAGTCGTGGCACCTGGTTGACGAAAAGAGGGGGTAGGAGCCCTCACGTTTCTCGAAGCCCTCCGACCTAACAGCAAAAACAGAAGTTAAACTAACCACTACAGAAGAGAAGGGAAGGAAATGAATAAGACATGAAGGCCGAAGCCTAGAAGGTCAAAAATGAATGACTCATCGGTCGCAGAAGGTTTACGCCCAAACGTCTTGTGGAACGCCGACCATTCACGGATCCTCACCGTGGGTGCAAAACATGACTCACCAGTCACGAATGTCAGCAACCAATGAATGAGGATCTTTTTCGGCTACACAAAAGAAGAAGAGGAATGATTAGGTCACCACCGAGATAAACAAAACAAGAAATCGATCAGCAAAAATACTTACAGGAAAAATTTCACGCTTCAGGGAACGCACTAGGGTTTGCCACCATGTGCTCTGTATTTATATAGAAGACGTTGAAACAAAACCGACAATTGGCCTTATCATCCATCTTCACCACCAATCCCTTGGTCCCTCGGTGGAGAAGGTGTAACATCGTTCCCCTATGAAAGTTTGGCGCGAAGAGGTGCATTAGATGACAGATGGTAATCCTGCGGTTGGCCAGCTCCGCGTACTTTATTAACATGAGGAAGAGCTTGTAAATATATTAGAGAGAAGATCCGGGAAGATGCCGTAATAGCGGCAGAATTCCTCTGCCAATGGAGGAAGAGGAAGAGAATAGCCCACGTAGAACGAATATGGGTAAAATGTGCAATATCCAGGGCGATGAATATGTATTATTTCATGGCCAGTCGGGATTAGGTCGATATGGATCAGGATATTGTACTTGGCCCTAAGCTTAGCGAGGGCGGCCGCGTCCATTTCAGATTATATAGGTTCAGGCCCGTCCGCATGCAATTTTTGAGAAGTTTGACCTGGCTTTGTCACTACGAGGAATTATTTCCTCTACGGTGGGAAAGCTTTTGTCCTCAACAAAAGAACAACCTCATAGTCGTGAGGAGGCATTCTCACTGCTAATGGGATAGGGTTAGAAGCCTCACCAGGGCTAGAAGGTGCATTGACCATCTTTAGTTGCTTGTAAATACAGAAGATACGAACTCGAAAGAGGTAGAAGTAGCAGGAATCGCTCAAACCAGAAAGCACAATAAGGGTGCGAAAATGGAAGCAACGGGAGCAAGAACACAGGAAGAAGAAGAAGAAGGGAAGAAAATATGCATGTTCAAATGCTAGAAAACATAAAGGATCACTATAAGGGTTCCCAATCCCTATTTATAGAGAACATAGACACCCCAATCGAGAAAATCAATCGTCAAAGCACAAATATCGAAGAAACAAAGGCACGGGAAGCGATGCAATGCATCGGGAAGATGCGTACTTGTCACGACCCAAAACCTAACATGACGTGATGGGGCCTATCGATGGTACTAGGCAAGACGACTTTCCAAAAATACTTCAGAAATCAAATATAAAAGTAATGTAAAACATTCCATATCATGAATTTTCATAAAAATCAAAGTTAAACTCAAAATAGAAACAAAGTGCGGAAAACTAGGCCCAAACATCGGGGTGTCACCAAGTCATGAGCGTCTAAGTATCAAAACTAATACAACTTATGTCTAAATATTAGTACAAAGCAGAAAGAAATATAGAAGGAGTGACAAGGTCATGCGGACTCTAGCAGCTACCTCGTAGTCTCTGGAACGCAATCACGCCTAGACTCAACGGTCTCCGTGCTCAAACACACTTGGATCTACACATCAAGTGTAGGGTGTAGTATGAGTACAACCGACTCAGCAAGTAACATAAATAAATAAGGAATTGTGAAGAAGTGATGAGCTATACATAATAGTTTATTTGATAATTTTCAAAGTTAAGAGTAAATATGAGTAAAATCAGTTGCATAATTATCGAGTTCAAGTAAACCAAGTATCAGTTAAATGCAGCAACAAAAGGGAAACGAATGCAACTTCAAAGGTACTGTCAGTCAAGCCCTCAATAACTCAAAATTCAACTCTCATTCCTCAATGCACATACTCAATAGGTACATGCGCTCACTAGGGGTTTCCAGACTTCGGAGGGGCTCCTACAGCCCAAGCATTGTAATCTGCACGGACAACTCACGTGCCGCACGGACAACTCACGTGCTATAATATCATATCAAGGTCCGCACGACCAACTCACGTGCCACTATATCACATCAGAATCCGCACGGACAACTCACGTGGTAAGGTACAATACCTCACAAACAGGCCCTCAACCTCACTCAGTCATGAACCTCCCTAGTCTCACAGCACTCAACAAAGAAAGGGAAAACAGCCCAAATCAAAGTGTTATAGTGTATCAGCAGGGCAATAACAGAGACTGAGGTAGACATGTACCAGTATCACTATCACTGAGTATAACTGCCATGAGCAGGTACATAGCCTAAGCATGATTTCTAACATGAAAGGCAGTCAAATTTCTAGCAGACAGAAATGCATATAAACACAAATAAAGGCTATTAGACTTTATAGTCTCACGGGACGGACCAAGTCTTAATCCCTCACGGCGTACACCTACACGTCCGTCACCTAGCATGGGTGTCACCTCCATACAGTCACATTATACCAAACTCCGGGTTTCATACCCTCAAGACCAGATTTAAAATTGTTACTTACCACAACAACGTAGAAATCCTACTCTGGAATGCCTTTTCCTCTCGAACCGGCCTCCAAATGTCGTGAATCTAGCCACAAGCAATACAATACGATCAATATGGGCTAAAGGAATCAATTCCACAAGAAAAAATACCAATTTATAGCCAAAAACCCGAAATCGACTTAACTCGGCCTCCAGGACCACGTCTCGAAATCCGACAAAAATCACAAAACCCGAAAGCCTATTCACTCACGGGTCCAGTCATACCAAATTTACCAAAATTCGACCTCAATTTCCCCTCCATAACCCCGAAGTTCACTCTCCGATTCCCAAGCCCTAAAATCCCCAAATTTCCAACTCTAATCCCTAATTAAATGATGAACAAAGCCATAGATTCACGAAAATTAGACCAATACGAGTTAGAATCACTTACCCCAGTGTTCTCCTTGAAAACCTGCATAACCCCGAAGTTCACTCTCCATTTCCCAAACCTTAAATCCCCAAATTTCCAACTCTAATCCCTAATTAAATGATGAACAAAGCTATAGATTCACGAAAATTAGACCAATACGGGTTAGAATCACTTACCCCAATGTTCTCCTTGAAAATCTTCAAAAACTCGCCTCTATCCCGAGCTCCTCAAGCCAAAAATTGAAAATGAAAGACAAAAACCTCGAGCTGGGTTTTCTGCCCAGCAAAAACCACACCTGCGGTCCTAGCTCTGCACCTGCGAAACCATTTCTGCAAACAGGGCTCCACTTCTGTGGCAATTCATTAAAAGTCTGGCTTCGGACCTGCGATCACCTGACCGCATCTGCAGCCATCGCAAATGCAGGACCCAAGCCGCACCTGCGGTCCAACTTTGCATTTGCGCCTCCCAAACCGCTTCTACGACTAGCGCAGATGCTGGATTTCCATCGCACCTGCGGTCTGAGCCCATGCCTTCCTTAGCCGCACTTTTGGCTCTGCCTTCACTCCGGCGGCCTCTCACCTGCGGCTCCCACTCTGCAGGTGCAGAAAACATCAGTAGCAGCAACTTCAGCTGCATTTTCCCAACTCCAAACACTCTAATAGCCACACGGAATCACCTCGAGGCCCTAGGAACCTCAAGCAAACATACCAACAAGTCATATAACCCCATACGAACTTATTCGAACCTTCAAATTACCCAAAACAACATCAAAACACCAAATTACACTCGGATTCAAGCCTAAGAACTTCTAAACTTCCAAATTATGCAAACAACGCAAAAATCTATCAAACCACGTTCGAAAGACCTCAGATTTTACACACATGTCAATAATGACACCACAAACCTACTCCAACTTCCGGAATTCCATTCCGACCATGATATCAAAATTTCCATTGCCGGCCAAAATTGCCGAAATTCCAATTTTCGCCAATTCAAGCCTAATTCTACTACGGACCCCCAAATCACATCCCAAGAGCACTCCTTAGTCTGAAATCACTCAACGAAGCTGACGAAACCCGAGATCGTTTACACATAAGTCAACATCCGTTTGACTTTTCCAACTTAAGCTTCTAATAAAGAGACTAAGTGTCTCAATTTCTCTCTGAAACCACAATGGACCCGAACCAACCAACCCGATATGATAAAATACACTTGTAAAGCGCAAAAGAAGCAGAAATGGGGGAAATGGGGCTATAACTCTCGCAATGACCGGCCGAGTCGTTACATCCTCCCCCTCTTATACAAAAGTTCGTCCTCGAACGAGTCTAGAAACATACATGGAGTCTCAAATAGGTATGGGTATCTGCTTCGCATCTCCTGCTCGGTTTCCCAAGTGGCCTCCTCCACAGGCTGATCTCTCCACTACACCTTCACTCAAGATATATCCTTTGACCTCAACTACGGAACCTTCCGATACAAAATGGCCACCGGCTCTACATCATAGGTCATATCACTATCCAACTGAACCGTACTGAAGTACAAAACATGGGACATATCGCCAATATACTTCTGGAGCATAGAAACATGAGACACTGGATGCACACTCGACAAGCTGGGTTGCAAGGCAAGCTTGTAATCCACCTCCCCTATCCTCTGAAGCACCTCAAAAGGCCCAATGAACCGGGGGATCAACTTGCCCCTCTTCCCAAAGCTCATAACACCATTCATGGGTGATACCTTCAACAAAACCTTCTCCCCGACCATGAAAGACACATCAGGTACCTTTCTATCCGCATAGCTCTTCTTCCTAGATTGAGCCATGCGAAGCCGCTCCTGAATCAATTTCAACTTGTCTAAAACATCCTGGACCAAGTTTGTGCCTAAGAGCCTAGCCTCATCCGGCTCAAACCATCCCACTGGGGACCTACCCCGCCTCCCGTATAAAGCCTCATACGGTTCCATCTGAATGCTCGACTTATAACTGTTGTTATATGCAAACTCTGTGAGCAACAAAAACTGGTCCCATGAACCCCCAAAGTCAATGATACAAGCGCGTAACATGTACTCCAATATCTGGATAGTGCGCTTGGGTTGTCCGTCCTTATGAGGGTGAAAGTTTGTGCTCAACTTAACCTGAGTACCCAACTCTCGTTGCACGGCCCTCAAAAACTGCGATGTAAACTGGGTGCCTTTATCTGAAATGATAGAAACTGGGACACCATGAAGACGAACAATCTCTCGAATGTAAATCTCATCCAACCACTCTGAAGAGTAAGTAGTACAAACTTGAATGAAGTGCGCGGACTTGGTTAGCCGATCCATAATCACCCAAATAGTATCGAACCTCCTTGAAGTCTGTGGGAGCCCAACTACGAAATACATGGTCATCCGCTCCCACTTCCACTCTAGGATCTCTAACCTATGAAGCAAGCCACCTGGTCTCTGATGCTCATACTTAACCTGCTGACAATTAAGACACCAAGCCACAAACCCAACTATATCCTTCTTCATCCACCTCCACCAATAGTGTTGCCTCAAATCCTGGTACATCTTCGTAGCACCTGGATGGATGTAATACCGCGAGTTGTTGGCCTCCTCCTGAATCAACCCTCGAAGCCCATCCACATTGGGCACACATATTCGGCCCAGCATCCTCAACACGCCATCATCACCAATAGTCACATCTCTAGCATCACCTCGCTGAACCTTATCCTGAAGAACGAGCAGGTAGGGGTCATCATACTGACGCTCCCTGATACGGCCAAAAAGAGAAGACCTGGAGACCACACAAGCCAATACCCGACTTGGCTCCAAAATATCCAATATGACAAGATGGCTAGCTAAGGCCTAGACATCTAATGCCAAGGGCCTCTCTACTGCCAGATGATACGCTATACTTCCCAAACACTCTGCCCGATGACTCAAGGCATCAGCCACCACATTAGCCTTCTCTGGATGGTATAAAATAGTGATATCATAGTCCTTAAGAAGCTCCAACCATCTCCACTGACGCAAATTAAGATCCTTCTACTTGAAAAGATGCTGGAAACTCCAATGATCAGTATAGATCTCACAATGAACCCCGTACAAATAGTGCCGCCAAATCTTTAAAGTGTGAACAATGAATGCTAACTCAAGATCACCGACATGATAGCTCTTCTCATGAGTCTACAACTGGCGTGAAGCATTGGAAATCACCCTACCCTCCTACATCTGAACACATCAAATACCTATCTACGAGGCATCACAATACACGGTGTAAGAACCTGAAGCTGACGGCAAAACTAGAACTGGAGTCGAGGTCAAAGTAGTCTTGAGCTTCTGAAAGCTCTCCTTGCACTCATCTGACCATCTGAATGGAGCACCCTTTTGGGTCAATTTGGTCAAGGGCGATGCAATAGATGAAAATCCTTACACAAATTGATGGTAATATCCCACCAAACCAAGAAAGCTCTTAATCTTCGTGGCTGAGGACGGTCTAGGCTAACTTTGCACCGCCTCTATCTTCTTCGCATCCACCTGAATAACAGTACTGGACACCTTGTTCCCTAAGAATGCCACTTAACCGAGCCAAAACTCACACTTGGAGAACTTTGCATAAAGCTTCTCCTCCTTCAATCTCTGTAATACAATCCTCAGATGCTGAGAATGCTCCTCCTGGCTACGAGATTACACCAGGATGTCATCAATGAATACAATAACGAATGATTCCAAATAGGGTTGAAATACACTTTTCATCAAATCCATGAACGGTGTTGGGGCATTGGTCAGAACAAAAGACATCACTAGGAACTCATAATGGTCATATCAAGTCTTGAAAGTTGTCTTAAGAATATCTGAATCCCGAATCTTCAGCTGGTGATACCCGGACCTCAAATCAATCTTGGAGAACACCCTGGCTCCCTGAATCTGGTCAAATAGATCATCAATACGAGGCAAAGGATACTTGTTCTTGATTGTGACCTTGTTCAACTGCCTATAATCAATGCATATCCTCATGGAACCATCCTTGTTCTTCACAAATAGAACAGGTGCACCCCAAGGTGACACACTAGGCCGAATAAACCCCTTATCAACAAGTTCCTGAAGTTGTTCTTTCAACTCCTTCAAATCCCCCGGTGCCATACGATATGGTGGAATAGAAATGGGTTGAGTTCCCGACACAAAATCAATATCCCTGTTTAGCAGCATGCGCGGAAGGTCTGCAAGAAACACATCCAAAAAAAACACGTACCACCGCAACAGAATCAATGGCAGGAGTCTCTGCACTAACATCCCTCACAAAGGACAAGTAGGATAGACAACCCTTCTCAACCATACGCTGAGCCTTCAAGTATGAAATCACCCTACTAGGTACATAGTCTATAGAACCACTCCGCTCGACCCTCGACAACCTCGACATTGCCAACGTCATGGTCGTAGTGTGATAATCTAGAAAGCATGACATGTAGACAACTAATCCATACCCAATATAACATCAAAATCAACCATACTGAGCAGCAAAAGGTCTCTCGGGTCTCCAGACCCCCAATAGTCACCACACATGATCGATATACGCGGGCCACAACAATAGTATCTCCCATAGGAGTAGATACATGAACAGATGAGACTAAAGACCCACGGAGCATATCAAAAAAATGAGCGAAATATGAGAAAACATATGAATAGTGGAACCAGGGTCAAATAGTACCGAGGCATCTCGGTGGTAAACTGAGACAATACCTATAATCATAGCATCTGAAGCAATGGCATCTGGCCTGGCATGGAGGGCATAGAAACGGGCGTGGCCACTCTCTGATCTGCCTCCCCCTCTTAGGTGACCCCTAGCTGGCTGGGCAAGGGGTAGAGGAGCTGGTGTTGGTGCCATCGGCTAAGTTCTCCTCTAGGGATCCCTACCCAATATCCTAGGGCAATCTCTCGTAATGTGACCAAAATATCCGCACTCGAAACCACCCCTCCTCTAACGAAATTGCTGCTCCTAATGCCCAGAAGAACTACCCGGGGATACTTGAGCAGACGGGTCATGCTCAGAACTCTGTGTTGGTAGTGCACTGAATGATGACTGGCCTGCTGGTGACTATGGTAACCATGGCCAGATGATGTACCACGGTAAAATGGCTGAGCTGTTTGAGCCTGTCTGAAATGGCGACCTTTTCCGTGCTGCAACTGACCCCCAGGAGTAGCACCGCTGGATATACCTTGAACGCGAGGCCTCTTGGACTCCCTCTCAACCCTCTCCTGACCACGAACCATCTCAATATGCCGAGCAATATTGACAAACTCATCAAAGATAGCACCAGACACCATCTCTGGTCATAAGCAACCGTAGCTAAAAAGTGAGACCATCAATAAACCCCATGATCCTCTCCTTGTCTAATGGAACCAACCAGATAGCATGACGGGCCAACTCCGAGAATCACAACTCATATTGCGTTACAGAAATATCACCCTGACTAAGTTGCTCATATTGTCTGCGCCAGCTCCTCTCTGCAGGACTGAGGCACGACTTCTCTAGAAAGACCACAGAGAACTGCTGCCAAGTAAGGGGTGTTGTGCCGACCGGCCTACGCCTCTCGTAAGTCTCCCACCATTTGAGTGCAGCCCCAGAGAACTGAAAAGTAGTGAATGAGACCCCACAAGTCTCCAGAATACCTACTATATGGAGTATCCTCTAACACATGTCCAATAAATCCTGGGCATCCCCTCTCTCTATGCCACTGAAATATGGAGGATGGAGTCTCCCAAACCTCCCCAATCTGCACTAATCATCCTTGGGCATATCACGAACCACACAATCCTGTGCAGCTGCAACTGGCTGGGCTGGTGGTGCCCCCGGTGTTTGGAGTCCCTGTACAACCTGCTCAGGTGTGCGGGCGGCGGGAGTCTGAGTGCCTCCCCCGGCCTAAGAAGTGATTGCGGCCGTCGAAATAGAGACCGCCTGAGCAAGGCAGTACACACTATCAAAATATGAGCTAGGGCCTCCTGAAGGCCAGGAATCACGATGGGCACAGGTGGTGCCTGAGCTGGTCCTGATGGAGCATCCATAACTGGGACTTGGTCCTGATTTGGGGCAACTGGTGGATCTGCAGGTACTGTCCCAGCTGATGTGCGGGTCGCACCTCTACCCCTACCACGGCCTCTACCGCGGCCTCGGCCTCTCGCGACCCTGGCTGGTGGTACTGGTGGCTGGCCCTCTTAACCGGTAGCACGAGTCCTCACCATCTGTGAGAGAATGAAACAACAGATGTTTAATTACTAGAATAAACAGATTCGCACGACAATGTTGATACCCAATTTTTCCTCAAATTATTTTAAATTTTGCATATATACCTTCAAAATCAGATTTTTATAACAATTGGGATTTTTCTATAATTTTCTCATATTTTTATTAATTTATTTTAATTTATCCAGTATTTTCATCTCTAATAATTAATCATAAATTGAATTACAAATGATTTCAAAACCATTTCTTGATTTAATATATCATTTTTTGTCCTATTGAGGCCAAATTATTTCACAATTAGCCGAATTGGCATCATTTGGCTATTATTGCAATAACTTTGAAATTATAACCTAATTATATGTTTTATGCTATTTTTACTCAATATTTAGTCATTTGTATTTTAAATACTAATTAATCACTTTAATTTAATTTATTAAGCATCAATTTCATTTTTATAATTATTAACTATCTTTATAAATTATTTATCTATTTTAATAGGTATTCTTCAACTAGCCACTTTTAATTTAAATTCTAGCCTAATTAATATGGACCCCTAACCCATCTAATTAGCCTAACTGCCCAGCACAGTCCTCACAAATCCTACCTGGCCCAATCCCTCATTCGATCTGAGCCGTTGATTAATTCAAATTAACGGCCCAGATTAAATCTTGCCTTAATTAACTCGTAAACGACTAGCCCCCCCCCCCCCCCCCCTTTTTTTTTCCCCCCTCCCTTTTTATATCCCCCCCCCCCCCCT